>JAVJIF010005518.1:0-203577 GCA_038442645.1 Agave tequilana
ACATATATCAAGCATGTAAATGTAAAGACAATATAGCTATGCAAGATATAAATGAGACAAAGAGAGAGAGAGAGAGAGCAATCGCAAACACAAGGGTATGTTTCGAGGTTCGAGCACACTGCTCTACATCCCCGCCTTCGACACACGAAGGATTTCCACTATGCACGATCCCAATGGATCTCTCCTCGGTGCCGCAACACCTACAAGCCCCTCGGACTCCCTAGTCCCGTACACACCGCAAGCCCACCGGCTCGCCGAGGGCGCACCTCAAACAACAGAGTCGCACCCGAACGAACTCAAAACATGACGAGCACACTTGCCCGTCTCCTCAAAGAACAAAGAAAAGATCTTTGGTGATCACAACATTTTGATCACCTAAAGCACTCTCACTACAACACACTTAGGATGTATAATCAATGGATAGCTCAAGTGTGGTGTGAGAAAAGACAAGGATTGAAAGGTGGAGAAAACTCAAAGCTTTCTTTTAAACACTCTTGATAAAACTTCCCTTTAGATGGAGTATTTGCTCTCTATTTTGTGGAAAAACCCTTTTAAAAGTATGGGAAAACTGGCTCTAAGAGACTCCAAAATCTTGTGTCAAAAAATGACAAGACCCCCAATTTATAGGCCAGAAAATATAGCCGTTGGGACTGTCAGTACTGCCGGTCGACCGGCCCGTCGACCGCCAACGGTCGGATTTTCTGACCGTTGGAGCCACGGTCGACCGGTGCGGTCGACTGAACTTCCAGAGAGCACTGCTCTCTGGAGCGGTCGCCCGGCACGGTCGACCGTTCCAACAGTACACACAGGCATGCACATTTGTGCACGTCGGTCGACCGGCCCGTCGACCGACTTCAGGTATAGTCAACTATTAAGTCGACTAGTCGACTTGGCTGAAGCCTGAAATAGTTTTCTGGGATTAAAAGTTTGTCTTTTGGCTCGAATAAAATCCCATAAAATACATAAAAAATCTACAAAAATAGTTTTTACCAATATACTTTGATATACAAAACATGCTTGCACAAAATCAAGGCATGTTATAAAAGATTGGACTATTTTTGTAACTTGGAAATATTTGGCCTATGATAAAAACTACTTATTTTTCTAAAATAATATTTTCCAAAACATATTTTTTCAAATCTTCATCAAATACAAAAACAAGATATAATTTTTAAAGCATAGTGTGTATGGATATGATCCACTACACAATCAAGATGAAATATCTATGTTTTTATCATAAAGCTCTAAATAAGGTTTTGGTTGAAATATATAACTTTGAATACCAAGAACCAAAAACTATGTTTTTCCAAAATGAAAGTCTTTTCTAAATCTGAAAATTCTTTTATGAAAAGACAACAAATTCAAGAGCGTGTGTGTGATATCTACTTGAGCAATCCACCAACTATCTATCCTTTACATTTTTAACTAAAACAAAAACTAAATCTTATACCTAGACACAAGTCTTCATCTTCTTGAAGTCTTCACTTGAAGGCTTCTCATCTTCTTGACTTGGTCCAAGCTTGATCCAAAAGCTCCTTGGATCACACGTGCTAGCTCCAATCTTGATATTTTGTCCTTTGTTGAGCTATGCACCTACTAAGATCTTGATAATGCATCTGTCACTAATTAAACACAAGATCATTAGTAAACATAACTTCATGAGTTGATCATCATCAAAACTTGGGTGATAGACCTTTGGGCAACAGTGTGCATGCATAAGAAGAACTTGTTTCTTTCGAAACATAAATTCCAACCATGAGTGGTTCAAGGCACATTGGCTCAAAGTAGAGCCCAACCAATCAACACTCTTCTTAAGCATAGATATATCATTTTCAATGTTAGAAGAAGTGGAGCATGCAATATGTGAGCTAGATGGTGAAGCTATACTAGCATGGCAAACATAAGAGTCTATATCATTTTTCAAAGATTTATTTCATTTAAGCAAACTTCTAAATCTTTTGAAATCAAATCAATCTTGTTTTTTCAAAGACACATTTTCTTTTATAACAAAAGTCAGGTTTTGAAGACAAAGCTTCATTTTTCTTCAAAACCTCATTGCAATCATTTTTATTTTTCAAATCTTGTTTTCATTTAAAACAAGTTCAAGTTGGATTTTCAAAGAGTCACACTCATTTGAAATCTCAACCTTCTCTTGTAAAGCCAATTCAAGTTTTGAAAACAAATCTTTATTTTCATTGTTAAGTCCTAGACTTTTCTTTTTCAAAAGATTATATTTTTCAAGCAATTTTCACAAACAATTGAAAGTTCTTCATTCAAAGCATTTGATCAATATAATCATTATTAGAAGAACTAGCATCATCATCATCTAATGAAGATTCCGAATATACCTCAAGGAGTCATTCCCTTGGACCATGTAGCATTGTTGCTCGGATTCTCCACTAGATTCATCCTCCACAATGTTGGACATTTGTACCTCGGAGGAGGTCAACGTATCCACACTGTAAAGGCGGAATCACAATTAGAAACTAAGCACAAATATTCTTTATTAAGCATGCTTCTAAGTGCCTCAAGGGCTTGTGCATTGGCCTCTATATGCTTGCTATTACCAAGATGGGATTTCTGGGTAGCGGCAAGAAAAACATGCAAGCCTAGGGTTTTTAGATACATGGACATCCTAAATTTTCACATGTCAATGTTGGAAACATCAAACATGGGAGGTGTCAAGCAATCCATAAGTGTGTGTAAACAATATAAGTGTGCAAATGCAAATGATAGATTAGCTAACCAAAATCACACTCCTAGGTGGTTAAACCTAATATCAGAGCGTAGGCTCTGATACCAATTGAAAGTACACCTAGAGGGGGGTGAATAGGTGTACGGCTAAATCTAATGAACAAATGCGAAAATTAGAAACTTAATTGCAACAACACTTAATGCAACCAACGAGTGTAGCCGAATTCCCCGTGAAGGGCTCTGGACTAACTCCTCTTGATTCCTCAGAATAAGAGTTGAGGCGCTATATGAAGCTCTCGTGGTTAAACACAAGTGAGGCACACACAATTAAGCCAAGCATATAATGAATGAGCAATATGAAATGATGCAAGGCACAAAGTAAAGAGAGAGTTAGAGAGTCAATGGATCATCGCTAACACACGTATATGTTTCGAGGTTCGAGCACCCAGCTCTACGTCCCCGCCTTCATATAAAGGATTTCCAATCCACTAACTTGTCTACACAGGACTCCCACACAGGGAACCTTCACTGAGGACTTGGGGTAAATACAACTGGGAGTACACAACTCCTCTCTCAACCGAATACAACCTCTCACTAGAGGCAAGGCACAAAGCCACAAACAAAATCCACCTCTCAATAGAGAGATAGGCACTTAGCCAATACAAAACAATCACCTCACACTTGAGAGATTCCAACATCAACTCCACCTCACACTAGAGGGAGCTAAACACAATCTCCACCTCTCACTAGAGGGAGCCAACCACAACTTCCACAATCACCTCACAATAGAGGGATACCAACTCAATCACCTCTCACTAGAGGGATATCACAATGAAGGAAGTTTACAACTTGGTGGTTACCACAACCACAAAGTAATTTTCTCACAAATAAAAGATCCTAATAGATAGGATAGCAAGATATGGCTCAAGTGTGGAAAACAAAATGTTTTGAACAAAGAAAATCACTTGGGAAAATCTCCAAATAGATATAGAATTTTTAAACCAAAAACAAATTTCCAAAAGACATTTTCTTTGAAATAATAAACACTTTAAAAACAAATAGAGAATAGGAATTTTAAACCCAAAACTTTTTGTTGAAAAACACTACAATAGTATGAAATTTTCTCCTTGAAAATCTTTTTCAAAACAGCCCTCAAATGGGGTATATATAACCCCCAAAAGAATCTGCCCGTTGGCAGCTGACTAGGCCCAGAATGGCCTTCCGGTCGACCGGCCAACAGTCAAAATTTGACCGTTAAGCCTGCCGGTCGACCGCCCGGTCGACCGTGCCCTGAACCAGAGAGCAACGACTCTCTGGCCGGTCGACCGCCCGGTCGACCGGGGCAACCCGAGAGTGTTTGCCTTCAGTCGGTCGACCGGCCCAAGGGGCTGGCTGCGTGCACATCCTTGTGCACGTCCGGTCGATCGTTCTGATCGACCGGCTCCTGAAAAACACCTAGAGGGGGGGTGAATAGTGTAAGTGCTAATCTAGGAAACTAAATGCAAACTAAGTGCGCTAAATGCGGAAGCTAATGCAAATTATGCACAAACTAATACAATACAACAAGTGTAGCCGAATTCCCCTTGCGAGGCTCTGGACTAACTCCCCTTGATTCCCCTTGAAATGGGTTGAGGTGCTATGTGAAGCTCTTGTTGGATGAGTATAAGTTAGGCGCACACACAAGCAATCCTAACAATATGAAATACACATAATCAAGCCAAGCATATAATAGATATGACAATAAGAAATGCAAGGCACAACACAAGCATATATGATATGAATGAATCAATGCTCAACACAAGCAAGTATGATAAGATGATGAGTATAATGCTTTGCACAATTATAAGAGAGAGTTAGAGAGACAATGGGAGCAATCGCAAACAACGAGATTTGTTTCGAGGTTCGAGCACCTTGCTCTACATCCCCGCCTACACCACCGTGTAGGATTTCCACTATCTCAACTCCCACCGAGGGAACCTCTACCAAAGAGGATTTCTTACAAATCTAGGAGTACCAAACTCCTCTCTCAAACAACCACCTCACAACCGAGGGTAAGGCCCGTAGCCAATACAACAACCAATCCACACACCTCTACCGAAGAGGCTCACAACCAACCACTATCACCTCTACCTAAGAGGGATCCACAACACAATCACCCGATCACCTCTACCGAAGAGGGATTCACAAGTATAAGGGTGTTTACAACAATGAGGTTTACAACAAACAACCTCAAACACTTCTCTTTTCTTTTTCTCTTATCTTTTTCCACAAAAACAAGATCCTAATAGTTTAGGATAGAAGATAGCTCAAGTGTGGAAACAAGTGTTTTTTGGAAACAAGAAACAAAGAAAAAATCTTTGGGAAAATACTTGCAATATGATAGAATTGAAGATCTAAGCAAAAATCCCAAAAAGCTATTTTTTCTTTGATTTTCCAAAACCCTAAACAATAAAGATGAGAAGTTTTTGCACTTAAAACTCTTTTGAAAAATCTTTTAAACACTTCAGAAAACTGAAAATTTTTCTCTTGGAAAACTTGGCTAAAATCCCAAAAGAGATGGGGTTTATATAGCCCCTATACAAAACTAGCCGTTAGGCTGATGTGGCAGCCTGACAGGCCACCGGTCGACCGGTCCGGTCGACCGCCAACGGTCAGAATTATGACCGTTGGGCAACTGCGGTCGACCGGCCCGGTCGACCGAGAAAAACCGAGAGCAGAGCTCTCAACTCGGTCGACCGTCCCGGTCGACCGTGTCTGTGCCTAACAGACGTGCACGTCTGTGCACGTCGGTCGACCGCAACGGTCGACCGGCCCTTGGTGCGGTCGACCGTCACGGTCGACCGACCAGCCTGTCAGCACAAAACAAGCAGAAAAATTTGGGAAAAATATTTTATAAAAACTTTTTATCATTTCTGAAAATTCCATAAAACTTGTTTTATCATTTTATGTTAAAACATAAACATGTGATAAAAATTTCAAGACAATATATCAACATATCAATTCATTTTTGAGTCTTGCAAATTTTATCAAAAACAAAACCTTGTATTTTGTCAAACTTGATTTTTCCAAAACATGAATAGGATAGTCAAAATAAGTTTGTCTAGCAAGTTTAAAGCATGTATGTATATCTAGAACATATCTAATATACATAGGTATAAAGTAAACTTGTTTTGATCAACTATTCATAAAAACCAAATATCAAATCATAAAACGTGTGTGTTTTGTGCACTTGAGCATATCAACTAAACTAAGCTTTACAAATATGGATCTAAAACACAAACTCTAAACTAGATACCTAAGTCTTCTTGTCGATCTTCCATCTTCAAGTAGACTCGGTCCAAACTCCGTGATTCTCCAAGTGCAAGGGTATGATCTTTAAGCTTTGGCACCGGAATCACCATGAATAGCTTCTAAACTCCTTGTTGAAGCTAATCACCAACTAACATCCTGTTAATGATCTGAAACTTAGAAACACAAGAATATTAGTAAACATAACTACATGAGTGTTGATCATCATCAAAACTAGAGTGGAAGGCCATTGGGCCAACAATCTCCCCCTTTTTGATGATGACAAAACTCATGGAGTTATATATGCATGGATTAAGTTAAGCTTCAAAGAAGCTCCCCCTTAACTCATGCATAAACAAATAAACATAAATATGCAAGAATGATAATGCATAAACAATAAAAACTCTAGATACCGCATTGAATATCCAAAACAAAGCAAGCTCTAGATACCGCATTGAATATCCAAAACAAAGCAAGCTCTAGATACCAATTATAACAATTACAAAGCAAGCTTTGGATACCAATTAAACTTAATAAACAATTAAACTTAATATTCTTGATATTAAAACATAATATATGTATTAAAACATAAGCATGCATATAAAACTCAAATACTTCTCCCCTTTTTGTCAATCATCAACAAAGGGGTAACAATCAAAACCATAGATAAAATGAGGGGTAAAATCTTTCTTCCCCTTTTTGTCAATCAAAACAATGCAAACAATGTTCTCCCCCTTTTTGTCTAAAACAAAAATAAAATCAATAAGGGGTGACTACAAACATGATATCAATTAAAAAATATGTCAATGAAGCATCTTGATACTAATAAACAAGGATCAATATATGTTATATGCTATATACATTCATGAAGAGGAAGACGCTAAGTTAGCTTCCCTACACATATGCATTACATGAAGAAAGGATGACAAGCCCCAATTCACATAACACATATTATGTAATGCATAAGAGGAGATGTGAAGCTCCCCCAACACACGTATATCATATAAAGAAGAGTTGTCAAGCTCCTCAATTTATAATATACTCAACATGAATCTATATGTAAGAGAGATGTTAAGCTCTCCTTGCATATAGGAAATACAAATCAAAACTTTGAATATATTCTTTAAACAACATTTTGAGATACCAATTGTAATTAAACATAAATCTTGAATTCCTAAAACATGAATCTTGAAACCAAAACAAATTTTGAATTTCTTAAATATGATACCAATTGTACCAATTGAAAAGATTTTACATAGAGACATTGATACCAATAATAAGAATTGTTCATTTTAAAAACATATAATTTGATGTTGAGATCATATGTTTAAAATAACAACTTTTAATCATAAAGAGTGGGAGTACAAATACCAATTGAAATACAAAATCAAATTTTCTCCCCTTTATGAAATACAAACTAAAATCATGCATAGTCTTGATAACAATTTAAAAGTAATCAATTAAACAAAATTGAAACTCAAGCACTAGCATAAACACAAACATATATATGTATGAAAAATAGATACCAATAGAAATTGATATACTTGGAATTTAAAGCATACATACATACAAAACATATATGAGTATACAAGAAGATCAAAATGATACCAATTGAAAGAGTTTAATGATACCAATTGATATAACAATAAGTTCAAGTGTATACATCATATTATCTACCACCCAATCATGATTCAAGTTTTAAAGATTTTCAATTTAGGGCATACATGATCTCCCATCCTACCGCCCTTCAAGATAGGGGTTTTCAAAGATAGATTTGAAAATGTAGTTTTGTTTGAAAATCACTACCAAGATGAAGAACACCGCAACTAGTTAAATGAAAAACTTGTTAACTAGCACGAAATCCTTCAAGCAAGGAATAAAACAAAAATGAAATTCACATGATAATCATCACTCTAACCAATAAAGCATAACTCATGAGAAAAAAACATGAGCAATAGATATGAGTGTACAAATAATATGTGAAGATCATAATCATAAAAAAATATTTTCATTAAGCTCAATTAATCCTTAAAACACGAAATCATCAAAACTATCTAATCTTCAAGGCATATGTATGTCTAATACAAAGTAATGTATACATACATATCCAAAACATAAAGAGTCCACAAGATATATGCATTAAGGCACGTGGCTCAAAAAGGATACTCATGTATAGTCAATAGTTTGGATAAGATGGACATATACATGAAGTTAAATATTGACATGAAAACATGTAAGACTAAATTTTCATCAAAGCAATTTTCATTTCAAGGTATATGTATGATTTGTCAACACAAGAAGTATACATACATATCCCTTAAACACACTTTGAGTCCATAATATAGATTTGCATGAAGGGCAAATGACTCAAGGGGTATACATGTATATCTTAAAGTTTGGCAATATAAACATATACATGAAGTGAAACACACAATCATAAAACAAATTCAAAAATGGAATACAAGTTTGAAATGTATGAATCATCAAAACTAGACTATACTAGCACATCTAATGGGTACAAATATGCAATCAAACCCAAACATACATAGATTTATTTGTGGCCCACTATATGTACAAGTATAATTCCTAGTCTTAATGAAAACTAACACTTAAACATGTAATCAAGTCATTGAGCATCAAACAAACACGAATACCATATTTCTAACTAAAACACATGCAAAATTCATCAAAATTCTTTTATTTGAATTTTAAACTATATATACATGCAAATAGGTATAACAAGTATAAATGAACGAATCATCAAAACTAGCTCATGCGTGTACATATAGTGAATACAAATGAGCATGAAGTTCAATTGCATATAAAACAAATGTAACTCACTATTTGTACATGTATAACACAAGTTTTGACAAAATCCACATTTAAACATGTCATAACCACAAGGAGTATCAAAACAAGCTAGAAATCAACATCATAAGAACTAAAACATGATTACTATGTAAATTCACATGCAATAGATTCATGATGTACATTATAGCTAAACAAACGGTGAGAACACTAAATGTGAATCAAATAAGCATGTGTGTCTCAAATACTATACATGTATGTCAAGGATCCAAAAAAAACATGGAATGAACATACTAATCCATAGACAATGAAAATATGCTATAAATTATCAAAACATGCTATAAACAATGAAGTGGAAAGCATGTAACATAATAAATGGGAGTAAAGGATTGTTACCAAAACCGAAGAAGTAACTCTCCTTGTCTCCAAAAACATGTGGTCATCTCCACCAAATCTTCCCTTGAAGGTGATGCATCCAATTGATTTCCTTTAAGTCCGGAATGCATCCACTCCAAGGTGCTATCACTCTCACGTCATGTGAGAGCCCACACCTACATCAAAAATAATAGGAGGGGTGGTCTTTGGTACCCATACTCTTTTGGGTCCATGGGGGTTAGTCCCTTCTCTAACCCAAACAAACTTCTTGGCTAAATTTTCAACATGTAAACGATCATAGCAAAATTTAGCAAGATGGCCTTTTCGGCCACAATGTGTACATGTGTACACATGAGCATACTTGTGTTGATGGTGTCTGTGTGAAGCATGTGTATGCCGTGATGGTGTGCATGAATAAAGGATGGAACTTGTTTCTTTCGAACCAAGTTTCCAACCGTGAGTGGTTCATGGCACATTGGCTCATAGTGGAACCCAAACAATCTACTCTCTTCTTTAACATACAAATATCATCAATAATTTTAGAAGAAGAGGTACATGCATTAGTTAGACTAGATGAAGAAGCTACACTAGCATGGCAAACATGTGCATCAATTTTATTTTGCAAAACAATATTCTATCTAAACAAACATTCAACTCATTTGAAATAGAAATGATTTTGTTTTTCAAAGCAACATTCTCTTTTAGAACAAAATCAACTTTAGAAGACAAATTTTCATTTTTCTTCAAAAGAGTCTCACAATCATTTTTAGACTTTAAAATTTATTTTCTTTTAAAGCAAGTTCCAATTGAGATCTCAATGAATCCCTTTCATTATAGACCTCAACTTTCTCTTGCAAAACACAATCAATTCTAGAGTGCAAACATTTATTTTCTTTTCAATATCTAGACTTTTCTTTTTCAAAATTTTATACTTCTCAATTAATTTTTCACACACAATAGATAGTTCTTCATTTAAAGCATGGGGATCAACAAAATCATTTGAAGAACTAGCACAATCATTACTATCTAGTTGAGTTTCCGATTGTACCTCAAGGGAGTCATTCCCTTGGACCATGTAGCATTGTTGTGGTTCGGATTCTCCACTAGATTCCTCTTCTTGTTGGATTTGGATTTGAAGCTTGGAGGTGTTGGTGGTAGTCAATTTGTTCCACACTACAAAAGCGGAATCAAAGTTAGAAACACATAAAAGATAATCTTTAGATAAAGTGCTTCTAATGGCCTCTAGGGCTTGTGCATTGGCCCCTATATGATTGCAATCACCAAGATAACATCTCTTGGTGGCGGCAAGGAAGACATGCAAACCTAGGGTCTTTAGGTACATGGACATCCTATACTTCCAAACATCAATGTTGGAAGGGTCAAAACTAGGAGGGGTCATGAAGTCCATGGTAAACTATATATGAATGTGCAAATGAGATTAGCAAGCAAATGGATCACTCCTAGGATGTTAAGCCTAAGTATTAGGAGCACTAGCTCTGATACCAATTGAAAAAACACCTAGAGGGGGGGTGAATAGGTGTAAGTGCTAATCTAGGAAACTAAATGCAAACTAAGTGCGCTAAATGCGGAAGCTAATGCAAATTATGCACAAACTAATACAATACAACAAGTGTAGCCGAATTCTCCTTGCGAGGCTCTGGACTAACTCCCCTTGATTCCCCTTGAAATGGGTTGAGGTGCTATGTGAAGCTCTTGTTGGATGAGTATAAGTTAGGCACACACACACAAGCAATCCTAGCAATATGAAATACACATAATCAAGCCAAGCATATAATAGATATGACAATAAGAAATGCAAGGCACAACACAAGCAATATATGATATGAATGAATCAATGCTCAACACAAGCAAGTATGATAAGATGATGAGTATGATGCTTTGCACAATTATAAGAGAGAGAGTTAGAGAGACAATGGGAGCAATCGCAAACAACGAGATTTGTTTCGAGGTTCGAGCACCTTGCTCTACATCCCCGCCTACACCACCGTGTAGGATTTCCACTATCTCAACTCCCACCGAGGGAGCCTCCACCAAAGAGGATTTCTTACAACTCTAGGAGTACCAAACTCCTCTCTCAAACAACCACCTCACAACCGAGGGGTAAGGCCCGTAGCCAATACAACAACCAATCCACACACCTCTACCAAAGAGGCTCACAACCAACCACTATCACCTCTACCTAAGAGGGATCCACAACACAATCACCCGATCACCTCTACCGAAGAGGGATTCACAAGTATAAGGGTGTTTACAACAATGAGGTTTACAACAAACAACCTCAAACACTTCTCTTTCCTTTTCTCTTATCTTTTTCCACAAAACAAGATCCTAATAGTTTAGGATAGAAGATAGCTCAAGTGTGGAAACAAGTGTTTTTGGAAACAAGCAACAAAGAAAAAATCTTTGGGAAAATACTTGCAATATGATAGAATTGAAGATCTAAGCAAAAATCCCAAAAAGCTATTTTTTCTTTGATTTTCCAAAAACCCTAAACAATAAAGATGAGAAGTTTTTGCACTTAAAACTCTTTTGAAAACTCTTTTAAACACTTCAGAAAACTGAAAATTTTTCTCATGGAAAACTTGGCTAAAATCCCCAAAGAGATGGGGTTTATATAGCCCCTATACAAAACTAGCCGTTAGGCTGATGTGGCAGCCTGACAGGCCACCGGTCGACCGGTCCGGTCGACCGCCAACGGTCAGAATTATGACCGTTGGGCAACTGCGGTCGACCGGCCCGGTCGACCGAGAAAACCCGAGAGCAGAGCTCTCAACTCGGTCGACCGTCCCGGTCGACCGTGTCTGTGCCTAACAGACGTGCACGTCTGTGCACATCGGTCGACCGCAACGGTCGACCGGCCCTTGGTACGGTCGACCGTCACGGTCGACCGACCAGCCTGTCAGCACAAAACAAGGTCAGAAAAATTTGGGAAAAATATTTTATAAAAACTTTTTATCATTTCTGAAAATTCCATAAAACTTGTTTTATCATTTTATGTTAAAACATAAACATGTGATAAAAATTTCAAGACAATATATCAACATATCAATTCATTTTTGAGTCTTGCAAATTTTATCAAAAACAAAACCTTGTATTTTGTCAAACTTGATTTTTCCAAAACATGAATAGGATAGTCAAAATAAGTTTGTCTAGCAAGTTTAAAGCATGTATGTATATCTAGAACATATCTAATATACATAGGTATAAAGTAAACTTGTTTTGATCAACTATTCATAAAAACCAAATATCAAATCATAAAACGTGTGTGTTTTGTGCACTTGAGCATATCAACTAAACTAAGCTTTACAAATATGGATCTAAAACACAAACTCTAAACTAGATACCTAAGTCTTCTTGTCGATCTTCCATCTTCAAGTAGACTCGGTCCAAACTCTGTGATTCTCCAAGTGTAAGGGTATGATCTTTAAGCTTTGGCACCGGAATCACCATGAATAGCTTCTAAACTCCTTGTTGAAGCTAATCACCAACTAATATCCTGTTAATGATCTAAAACTTAGAAACACAAGAATATTAGTAAACATAACTACATGAGTGTTGATCATCATCAAAACTAGAGTGGAAGGCCATTGGGCCAACAGCTCCTAGTCCGGTCGACCGATCGGTCGACCACCTGAGCCTGGCATAACTTATTTTCAGAACTTAAAACTTGAGTTTTTAATTACCAAATAAATCCCATAAAATCTTTAAAATCCACAAAAATAAGTTCTTATATTCTCTGTGAAATACAAACTTGTTTGAGTAAAAATCAAACCAAGTTACAAACATTTTGAACTCTTTTTGTGTTATGAAAATTTTACCGAAAACCAAATTCCGTATTTTTCAAAACTTGAATTTTTGAAATGAAAAATCGTTTTGTCCAAAACTCATCCAAATACAAAAACATGATATTGAAACAACATTTAAGCATGTAGTATATGGATATAATCTAATATACATATAAAGATATATATCAATGTTTTTGACAATAAATCCAAAAATACTTTTTGTTAAAATACCAAACTCCAAACTCATGAAATAGACTATCAAACTAAGTTTGCTTAAATAGTTGAAGCATACATGCATATAGAACAAATCTAATATACATTAAACCATGTAAACTTGTTGATTCTATCTATTCATGAAAACCAAGATCGGTTAAACTAAAAACCGAAAACCAAAACATGAAACTTAAACAAGTGTGTGTGTTTGTGAACTTGAGCATATCATACTATCTAATCTTTAACAAATGGATCTAAAACATAAACTAAACTATGTTCCGAAGTCTTCTTGTAGAACGCCGTCTCTAAGTCGACTCGATCCAAACGTGATCCACCGAGCTTGACTCCAACGAGTGCTAGATATGAACTTTGACGCTCGGCTCTTAAATCACCATGTGAAAGCTCAAAAATATCTTTATTGAAGCTAATCACCTACTAATATCTTGGTTAAGTATCTGAAACTAAACATCACAAGATTATTAGTAAACATAACTACATGAGTTAATCATCATCAAAACTAGAGTGGAAGGCCTCTGGGCCAACATATATGTCAGAACAAAATAGATATTTTTCCCCTCACTTTCAGAGCAAACACCCCTAAAATTTTTAGGAATTGACTAGAATTGATGCCATTTATGGGTCTCATTTGTATTGGTAGCCATTTCCAGCTAACAAATGAATGTAGAAAGGAGTCCGAATTCTGAAAGGAGAACATAACGCGTCTGTCGGTCGACCGGCCGTCGACCGGGACCAACCGAGAGTTATGCCTTTCAGTCGTTGACCACTCCGATCGACTGTTCCTTTACCACGGTCGACCGAACAATCGATCGGGCCATGTGTAAGTTCACCTAGAGGGGGGTGAATAGGTGATGGCTAATCTAATGGTCACTTAATGTCAAATAATGCGGAATTAAAAACAATTATGACCTAATTAAACTTCTACACTAAACACCACGTATAACCAAAGAGTGTTGTCGAATTCCCCGTGAAGGGCTCTGGACAAACTCCTCTAGATTCCCCTTGAATGGGTTGAGGTGCCGCGTTGGCTCTCTTGGTTGAATACAAGTGTTAGTCAACAATTCCAAGCAAGTATATCAATTAAGCACAATGTATATCAAGCATGTAAATGATAAAGACAATAATTGAATGCAAGATATAACAAGAGACAAAGAGAGAGAGAAAGAGAGAGAGAGAGAGAGAGAGAGAGAGAAGGCAATCGCAAACACAAAGGGTTTGTTTCGAGGTTTGAGCACACTTGCTCTCCATCCCCGCCATCGACACACGAAGGATTTCCACTATGCAAGATCCCAATGGATCTCTCCCCGGTGCCGCAACACCTACAAGCCCTCGGACTCCCTAGTCCCGTACACACGCAAGCTCACTAGCTCGCCGAGGCCGCACCTCAAACCACCGAGTTCACACAAGAACTCTAAACCACCACGAGCACACTTGTCCGTCTCCTCAAAGTACAAGAATGAAACCTTGGTGATCTAAACACTTTGATCACCAATTACAAACTCTCACAACACAATCCTATGGATAGATAAGACAATGGATAGCTCAAGTGGTTGTGAGAAAGTAAGGAAAGAACTATGGTGAAAAACTCAAAGATCACATTTAACACACTCTAAAAAAAACTCTCCTTTTGATTGGAATATTTGCTCTAAATCAAGTGGAGGACAGGAAAACCTGGTGAAAACCCACTTGAAAATCTTAGCCCAAACAATGACCAAACCCCCAATATATAGGCTGTCAAAAACTAGCCGTTGGGGTCTGTCAGGCCTGCCGGTTGACCCGGCCGGTCGACCCCCAACGGTCAAAAATCCGACCGTTGGAGCCTCCGGTCGACCCGCCCGGTCGACCCAAAAGAACAGAGAGCACTGCTCTCAGTTCCGGTCGACCCGCCCGGTCGACCCGCCCACAGAACTGCCAGACGTGCACGGTTCTGTGCACGTCGGTCGACCCTTGCGGTCGACCTGCCCTTGGTTCCGGTCGACCCGTAAGCCAGTTCTGGGTCAGCACTTGGAGAAAAATTGTTAGAGATAATCTTGTATTTTCTAAAACTTTACCAAATACAAAACAAGATATTTGAACTTATTAAAGCATAGAGTGTATGGATATGATTGATTGATAAAAACAAGGTATATGAAGTTCTTGCACAAGAATTAGGTAGAAAAGATAAGGTTTAGAGTTAACCTTTGGTTCTTGTTCACTTCAAATATGTATTTGATATACCTTGTCCAATCTTCGCTATAGCATATAGCTATACCGAGTCGAACCACAAGGAGAGCTAGCGTTAGAAGCGTTACGATATGAGTGAGAAAAGGAAACGAAATTTCTTCTTTGTTAATTACACAAGTGCAAGAAATGTAGAAGAGATGGTGGATTGGTGCATTGTGGGAAAAGAAATTAAAAGAATGAAGTGTGTTGTAAGGAAAAGAATGCTAAAAGAAAGTGTTGTAAAACTTTTGATAAGAAGATGCATGGCTAGCCTAACTTCACCTCATTGCTAACTACTAACTCTATGTTGATTGCAAGATTGCCTCATATTGAATCATAGGCAATTTAAAGATAACTTGCATGTTCAAGTGTTGTTTCCCTTTTGAAGACTAGTGTTCCTTTGTTGTTAACTTGAAGCCTCATCTTGAATCATAGGCTCTCTTAATAGATGTTCATTGAGGAACTCTAGGATTAGTACTCAATTAGTGCTAAGTTTAGAAGAATCAAAACTCTTTTGAACATTCAAAGCTTAACTACAAAGTTAGCTTGAAGTAAATGAGTCGATCTTGTTATACAAGTAACACATCCTTGGTGATCCATCCTTATGTTCCATCAAAGGCTCTTGTTCTTGACAAGGCTCTTATTAGAGGCACACATAATTCATGTGGAGTTCTAACAAGCCATTACCAAAGGAGACAACTATACTTTCTTGGAATTCACAAGAAACTAGAATTATGCAAAATTGAAATAGACAATCACCAAAAGAGATAGTAGTAGCTAGGTGAGTCTTAGCTAGCCATGAAACAAGAACTTAGCCCTCCATTAAACTAATAACAAAGCTACAATTCTTCATAGAAAGCAAAGATCTAAAGCAATTCAACTAGAACTAGAATCAAATGCAAGGAATTAAAGCAAATGAAATAAAAGCATACTCAAGTCTTGCAAAGAGATGATGAAAGCTCCATTGATTAATCCTTGACACAAGAGTGTCACTCCCTTGGTACAAGCTCTCAAACTGAACTCTCTCTCTCTTTATCTAAAACTCAAGGAGGAAGGAGATGAAGTCTAAAAAAAATAGAATAAAGCTAAACAAAATTACAACAATTCCCTATTTTCTTCTCTCTCTTCACTGTCTTCGCGCACGAACCCTGGCCACCTATTTATAGCAATCAGCAGGAAGCTTCAAGAGCCCTGATCATCTCCACAAAATCCGGGATCCAACGGTCACAGGATCGCCGCAGATACGCGGGAAGATCTTCATTTTGGCGGCAAAATCTGGGCCGTTGAGCCCAGATTTTCGGTTGCGATCCGGTAGTTAGGTAGTTAGCCACATGGCTTTCTGGAATCTTTAATGGGCGCGCGGATCTTGGTGAAATCTGATTTGAAATCTTGGCTCTTTTTTATTTAACCCCTTTAATTATCACTAATTAAAGTGATTAATGACTTCTTCTCTTTAAGGTGTGGATCTGCAAAAATAGAGAAAATAGGGATTAAAAATCACATTTAATATACAATATGCATGGTATGAAGGTGGTATAAAATGCAAATATGTGTAACAATCACACCCCCATACCTAGCTTTTGCTCGTCCTCGAGCAAAATAAGAAAAGAAAAAGAAAGAAAAAGAAAATCCTAGCTAATTTATTACACCACTTTCGTAGGTGACACGATTGCACTGAGCACGTGCAACAAGCCGTTAAACCTCTATGTTACCCTAGAGGAGGAGTGTTGTCTCCTGAGGGTTTTCAGCGGATTACACCCACAAATCCATAAAGAAAGAAAACAATGTTAGTATTTTGAAAACACATTTTGAAAGAGAGACAAGTTTACTAACTATTTTGCAAAAATATAAGTGATCTAAGGTCATAAGTCCACCTATAATCATTCTTCCTTAAACTTAGTCTCCATGCAAGATCTTATTTTCAATTAAGGTAAGAATTCAAAATTGGATTGAATACTTTATCTTTCATAAAACCTAGATAATATGCACACCGTGCTCTGTGAAAATTTCTGGGATTTCAACTCTAACCATCAAGCCATTTATTTATTTATTTATTTTTCTTTTTTTTCTTTTTTTTTTTCTTTTTCTTCCCTTAGTTTTCTTAGGCTTTCTAGTTCACCCATGTAGCGAGCCTATAACCGATGACTCCCAAACCAGATGGTTCTAGGGCACCAGATGAGAAAACATCCCTCGGGTTAAAGGACTCGAGTGAAAAAGGCCACAAACTAAAGGGGATTATTTATAATCACCGTTAGGCGTGAATAATCATGCTTCTTGAGGCACAATTATCCAGCTTAATAAGTGAGATCACCGTTAGGCGTGAGTAACCATGCTTCTTGAGGCACAATTCTCCAGCTTAATAGGTGATGTTTTATTTATATTTTTTTATTTATATGGCATTTTTGGTCTTTGTCTCCATCCCAAGAAATGTGTAAGTGTAAAGTGCATATTATCTAAGGCAAAAAATTCAAGATAAAAATATCTCACTAATTTTACTTACTTAGCCTATAATTTCAAACAAGATCTATTATTTCAACTAAGTTTAAGATGTCATAATTAAGGCTTTCTTAATTCCTAAGATACATCTTAATTTTCTTAAAAATAGATCTAAACTTTGTCTCTTATTTGAAGGTTTGGAAGAGGCTTCTCAGATCTGAAGGGATTCGGCGTTTGAGGGAGAAGAGGCAAGTAAAGAGGGTATTTATAGGGGTAGGTAAAAGGGATGTCCAAATTTATCCCTAGGTCAAAGTTATAATTACAACCCTAGGTCAAAGGATTTTGAATAGGAATGGAATCCTAGGGAAGAAAGAGAATCCTAGGGATGTGAAATTCTTTTCATGCACAACAATCCCAAAAAAAATTTTATTTTATTTTTTTTTTATTTTATTATATTTTTTTTATTTACAAAAAGTGTAAAAGAAAAAATATTTACAAGTGTGGTCCCTAAAATGATATTCAGGAGAATGCATGGGAAATTATACAAATGAAAATGTCACAAATAAACTGGGTCGTAAAGACCCAATTCGTGAATGTCGTGTGACAAGGAATCCGTGGTAAAAAATGGCTTGAGACGTTGACCGTTCACAGTGAATGTGTTGCCATTAGTTGGGTCAAGAATCTCGATTGCTCCGTGGGAAAAAACATTCTGAACAATGAAAGGCCCTGACCACCTGGTTCGCAGTTTACCAGGAAAAAGGTGGAGTCGAGAATTATACAACAGAACCTTTTGTCCGACAACAAAAATCTTCCTGTGAATGGATTTGTCGTGAAAAAGCTTGGTTCTGTGCTTCGTGATCCGAGCGTTATCGTATACCTCGTTTCGTAACTCTTCAAGCTCGGATAGCTGCAGCTTCCTTAGAACACCGGCTTTATCCAAATCTAGATTCAGCTGCTTTAAAGCCCATAGTGCACGGTGTTCTAACTCAACGGGCAAGTGACATGGTTTTTCAAATATAACTCAGTATGGGGACATACCGAGGACAGTCTTGTAAGCGGTCCTGTATGCCCATAAGGCATCAGTCAGTTTGATGGACCAATCCTTATAATTCTGTCCTACAGTCTTCTCCAGAATGAGTTTTATCTGTCTGTTTGTTACCTCAACTTGCCCATTGGTTTGAGGATGATAAGCCGTGGATAGTTTATGAGTAATAGAGTATTTTCGCATCAAGGTTTCAAAAGCCCTATTGCAGAAATGACTCCCATTGTCGCTCAGTATCGCACGGGGGGCTCCGAAATGCGAAATGATGTTCTCTCTTAAAACTTAATGACAACTTGGTTGTCATTTGTCCGTGTAGGAATCGCTTCAGCCCATTTAGAAACATAATCTACGGCTACCAAGATGTATTGGTTACCGTAGGACAGAGGAAAGGGTCCCATAAAATCGATGCCCCAGAGGTCGAAAATTTCGACTTCCAAGATGGGTGTGAGGGGCATCATGTTTCTTTGTGTAATACGACCCGTCATTTGACATCTATCACAAAGCTTGCAAAAGGTATAGGCATCCTTAAAGAGAGTAGGCCAATAGAATCCACTCTGAAGCACTTTTTCCGCAGTTTTTCGTGGACCAAAGTGTCCACCGCAAGCTAACTTGTGACAGAATATCAAAACACTCTGATGTTCATCCTCTGGAAGGCATCTACGTATGATTTGGTCATGACAGTATTTGAATAAATACGGTTCATCCCAAAAGAAGAACCGCATTTGTCTCAGAAACGGTGTTTTTCTTGTCCTGACCAATGGGAAGGAATTTGCCTGGTAGCAAGGTAGTTCACTATATCGGCATACCAGGGCTCTCCACGTATCTCCAAAATATGCTCGTCAGGAAAATCATCGTTAATCGGTATTCTTTCCTCAGGTGCATTCGGGATCCTCGACAAGTGATCTGCAACCACGTTCTCAACGCCCTTTTTATCTTTTATCTCCAAGTCAAACTCTTGCAAAAGAAGGATCCATCGAATCAATCTTGCCTTAGCGTCCTTCTTTTGCATCAAGTACCTCAGGGCGGAGTGATCAGTAAAAATAATAGTTCTGGACCCTAGCAGATATGGTCGAAATTTCTCCAACGCAAAAACAACTGCTAAAAATTCCTTTTCAGTAGTCGTGTAATTGAGTTGGGCATCATTTAGCGTTCTGCTAGCATAATAGATCACATGCTGCTTATTATCAATACGCTGTCCTAAAACAGCGCCTATAGCAAATCTGAGGCGTCGCACATAATCTCAAATGGTTTGGTCCAGTCTGGTGCAGATATTATCGGTGCAGAGACAAGTCTATTCTTAAGCTCTTTCCACGACTTCCGACATTCCTCATCAAAGATGAAGGGTACGTCTTTCCCTAGGAGATTTGTCAAGGGTCTTGCAATGTTGCTAAACCCTTGAATGAATCTTCTATAAAAACCACGTGCCCTAAAAATGATCTAATGTCTTTTAGACATGTAGGTTCAGTGAGCTTCATGACGACTTCCACCTTGGACTTGTCTACCTCAATTCCTATTCTCGATACCTTATGCCCAAGCACAATTCCTTGCTTGACCATGAAATGACACTTTTCCCAGTTAAGTGTCAAATTCTTTCCATACATCGTTGCAAAACCAACTTCAGATGGTACAAGCACTGCTCAAATGAATCCCCATATATCGAAAAGTCATCCATAAAATTTCTAAAAATTTCTTCACCATGTCCGAGAACAGGCTCAACATGCAACGTTGAAACGTTGCTGGAGCATTGCAAAGGCCGAAGGCATCCTTCGGTATGCAAATGTTCCAAAGGGACAGGTGAAGGTAGTCTTATCTTGGTCCTCAGGAGCAATTGGGATCTGATTATATCCTGAATATCCATCCAGGAAACAGTAATACTCGTGCCCCGCCAATCTCTCCAGCATCTGATCAATGAATGGAAGAGGAAAGTGATCTTTACGTGTGGCGGTGTTCAATTTCCTATAATCAATACAAACTCGAATCTTCGTTGGAAGACGTGTTTGTATCAATTCTTTATTCTCATTCTCCACCACCGTAAAGCCAGCTTTCTTAGGCACAGCGTGAACAGGACTTACCCATTGACTATCGGATATGGGATATATGATCCCATTGTCTAAGAGTTTCAGAATCTCCGATCTAACAGCTTCTTGCATAATTGGGTTAAGTCTCCGCTGTGGGTCTCTTTTAGGCTTAGCATCTTCCGTCAAGTGAATTCTATGTTGGACAATGGAAGGACTAATCCCCTTGATATCAGCCATAGTCCAACCAATGGCTTCTCTATTTTCCCTTAGCACATTCAGAAGGTCCTCTTCTTGTTGTTCCGTGAGATTGGATGCAATAATAACAGGAAAGGACTCCTTCTCACCCAAGTACTTGTACTTGAGATGGTCGGGAAGAACCTTAAGCTCAGTAGAAGGACTGGATCTATCAATGATTGCTCATGGTGCAAGGGAAGAATAGGGGTGGAATTAGTAGTCCTTTCAACATTTGATCCAACAATTTGATCAAGAGTTAGGTCATCAGATTCTAACTCAAATTCCTCTTTAGATTCATATTCCATCTCCTCCACGTGTTCGCTGGTTAACCCTTCTATCAAGTTCACATCAAAAGACTCATGTTCCACATCCCTTGGCTGCTTCCCCAGATGGAAGACATTCACCTCCTTCGTCATATCTCCGAACGTCAGCCGCATCGATCCATTTCGGCAGTTGATAATCGCATTCGCGGTGGCTAAGAAAGGACGTCCTAGAATGACAGGTGTTTGTTCTCTGTGATTATGTACGGGTTGTGTTTCAAGAACAACAAAGTCAACGGGGTAAATGAATTCCCCCACCCGTATTAAAACATCCGTAATTTCCCCTTGGGAATCTTAACAGAGCGGTCAGCCAATTGAATAGTCATCTGGGTTGGACGAAGGTTGCCTAACCCTAACTGCTGGTACACGGAAAAGGGAAGAAGATTGATGCTTGCGCCCAAGTCTAGCAAAGCCCTATTTACAGTGGTCTGCCCTATGATACAAGAATGGTTGGGCTCCCTGGATCTTTGTACTTCACAGGGATTGGACCATTAAGCAATTCACTCAGGTTGGAAGCCAAGAAGACTTTCTTAGGGACATTTGCTTTTCTCTTTTTAGTACACATCTCTTTCAGAAACTTGGCGTAAGATGGGACTTGTTGAATAGCATCTAAGAGAGGGACATTGATTTGTACTTGGTTAAATATCTCTCTTATCTTCTCCATGTGAGCATTATTCTTATGATTTGTAAGCCTATTTGGAATGGGACAACAGGCTTATAAGTTTGCTCATCAACTTTCTCTTTTCCTTTAGACTGGGATGTGATGGTTGTGAACTCGAAGAAGGACTATTTTGTACAGGTAGAATTGGAACAGAAGGTGATGGTTTTTGACACAGGTTTTGGAGACTGATTTGAGACCTTGTTGTCTACTTGTTTTCCAGACCTAAGGATTTGAATGGCTTGGCATTGGCTTTGGCTGGGTCCCAAGTCTTCAACTTCGTGCAGAGGAAAATGAGCTTTGGGATTAGGCACAGGTTGGCTAGGCAGCATTCCTTTTTGCCTTTCAGTTAGGGAATTAGCCAACTGTCCTATTTGGATTTGTAATTTATTCATATCCTGCTGCTGATTGTTCATCATTGCAGCTTGGTCTTAGACAAGGTTTCAATCATTTTCTCCAATTCGGAAATTTTCTTATCTGAAGGATTGGGTGGTTGATGCTGTTGTTGTTGTTGATACTGGGGTTGAAAATTAGCTTGATATGGCACAGAATTTTGATATGGTTGGAATCTGGGTGGACTCTGATATGAATTGAAATTTGGTGGGTTTTGGTGGTAAGTCGGTGGATGTGCTGAAATTGAATCTTGATTTCCAAAACAACATGACTCTTTGGCTCGAACAGAATGGTTTGTGACAATAGAAATAGGATGAGAATGAAGAGTTTGGATCATCAAATCTATGTCACGGTTACGATCATTTTGAGCCTGAGTCATGATTTCAAGCATCTTTTTACAATTCATTGGTTCATCGTTTTGTTGAAAAGATGAACAATTGTTTTGGAATTGGTGGCAAAATTGTGAGTCCATCAGATTTTGTGATTTTTGTTTGGACTCACGCATACTCATTTCCAAAATTGATGGTCTTCTATTTTGGACTGGTGGAAATGAGTATGAATCTTGAAAATGTTGTGGAATTGGAGAGGTCAATGTTTTGTGAAGTTGTTGCTCGGCCTCTTGTAAATCGGCTTCTACTCTCTTTTCAAACTCAGGTTTTTCTTCAATTGGAGGTCCAGAAAAAGGAGTATATGAAGCGGAATCGGGGAATGAATATTGTGGATAATGTGAATATGATGGACAAGGTGGACATGGGGGACAAGGAGGTTGATAATTAAACTCGGGGGACTTGAATCCCCAATTACTCTGTGACGAGTTGAAATTATTTTGGAAATTATAGTTATTAGAATGTGGGTATGGGTTGTATTGATTCAGATAAGGCCAACCCGGTGTATTTGGTTGGTGCATATTAGAAAATGCCGGGTTGGAATTATCCGATCCAAATGGAGTTGGTGTGAAATATGGATTCATGTTTGGATTGAAAGAATTGTTATTATTGAATGCCATTTCACACAAAAAATCACAAAAAAGAAAGAATCAAACAACAAACAAAAAGAAAAGAAAAATCAAAACCAAGCCAAGAGGAGGGTTGACCTAGACCTAGATGAAATGTCCCTAGGGGCCAACGTCTATTCAAATTTTATTAGGGCTTGGGTTGTGTGAGTGGGGAGATGATTTTTGGGCTAAGGAAGGGTTATGAAATCCCACCTTATCTTGTTTGGAGTTTGCCCTTAAGTTCAATTTGTGCAAGTATGCAATATAGACAAGAATATAACACAAAGCGATAAATCACCCACGTGTTTGTCCTATGCTATATGCAATGCCATATGTACATCTCCATCCAAATCACAACAACAGAACAAAATACAGTATATTGGAATTGAATTGACACGTGCCTAAATGCAAATGTCTAAACAGTTTTAAAAGAGTCCAAATACCGTATTTTAGTTCTTTTATTTTTTTGTGGTGTGTAGGCAATCAAAACAAGAAAGATAGCAGCAGAAATCAACTAGCTATTACAAGATACACATCTCAGAACAAACAATATACAGAATTATTGCACAATGGCCACGGTGGCGCGGCAAAAGTCGCGGTTTCACGGTTTTCCTTCCAAATCTGGGGTCCTGCTTTCTAGAGCAGGGAAAGGCAAAGCTAGGTTATTTTCTGCAATGTTAAGCACCTGAAAATATTGCCCTGCACACCAAAACAGAGAAGACAAATGTTAACAAAAACGTGACATCAAAACCATTCCCTTCCCCGGCAACGGCGCCAAAAATTGATTGATAAAAACAAGGTATATGAAGTTCTTGCACAAGAATTAGGTAAAAAAGATAAGGTTTAGAGTTAACCTTTGGTTCTTGTTCACTTCAAATATGTATTTGATATACCTTGTCCAATCTTCGCTATAGCATATAGCTATACCGAGTCGAACCATAAGGAGAGCTAGCGTTAGAAGCGTTACGATATGAGTGAGAAAAGGAAACGAGATTTCTTCTTTGTTTAATTACACAAGTGCAAGAAATGTAGAAGAGATGGTGGATTGGTGCATTGTGGGAAAAGAAATTAAAAGAATGAAGTGTGTTATAAGGAAAAGAATGCTAAAAGAAAGTGTTGTAAAAACTTTTGATAAGAAGATGCATGGCTAGCCTAACTTCACCTCATTGCTAACTTACTAACTCTATGTTGATTGCAAGATTGCCTCATATTGAATCATAGGCAATTTAAAGATAACTTGCATGTTCAAGTGTTGTTTCCCTTTTGAAGACTAGTGTTCCTTTGTTGTTAACTTGAAGCCTCATCTTGAATCATAGGCTCTCTTAATAGATGTTCATTGAGGAACTCTAGGATTAGTACTCAATTAGTGCTAAGTTTAGAAGAATCAAAATTCTTTTGAACATTCAAAGCTTAACTACAAAGTTAGCTTGAAGTAAATGAGTCGATCTTGTTATACAAGTAACACATCCTTGGTGATCCATCCTTATGTTCCATCAAAGGCTCTTGTTCTTGACAAGGCTCTTATTAGAGGCACACATAATTCATGTGGAGTTCTAACAAGCCATTACCAAAGGAGACAACTATACTTTCTTGGAATTCACAAGAAACTAGAATTATGCAAGAATTGAAATAGACAATCACCAAAAGAGATAGTAGTAGCTAGGTGAGTCTTAGCTAGCCATGAAACAAGAACTTAGCCCTCCATTAAACTAATAACAAAACTACAATTCTTCATAGAAAGCAAAGATCTAAAGCAATTCAACTAGAACTAGAATCAAATGCAAGGAATTAAAGCAAATGAAATAAAAGCATACTCAAGTCTTGCAAAGAGATGATGAAAGCTCCATTGATTAATCCTTGACACAAGAGTGTCACTCCCTTGGTACAAGCTCTCAAACTGAACTCTCTCTCTCTCTTGTCTAAACTCAAGGAGGAAGGAGATGAAGTCTAAAAAAAACTAGAATAAAGCTAAACAAAATTACAACAATTCCCTATTTTCTTCTCTCTCTTCACTGTCTTCGCGCACGAACCCTGGCCACCTATTTATAGCAATCAGCAGGAAGCTTCAAGAGCCCTGATCATCTCCACAAAATCCGGGATCCAACGGTCACAGGATCGCCGCAGATACGCGGGAAGATCTTCATTTTGGCGGCAAAATCTGGGCCGTTGAGCCCAGATTTTCGGTTGCGATCCGGTAGTTAGGTAGTTAGCCACGTGGCCTTCTGGAATCTTTAATGGGCGCGCGGATCTTGGTGAAATCTGATTTGAAATCTTGGCTCTTTTTATTTAACCCCTTTAATTATCACTAATTAAAGTGATTAATGACTTCTTCTCTTTAAGGTGTGGATCTGCAAAAATAGAGAAAATAGGGATTAAAAATCACATTTAATATACAATATGCATGGTATGAAGGTGGTATAAAATGTAAATATGTGTAACAATCAATGATCCACTACACAATCAAGATGAAATATTTATGTTTTTGACATTAAGCTCTAAACTTGGTTTTGCTTAAAAGATAAGTATATGAGAAACACCAAAAACCAAATTTGTATTTTTCCAAAATGAAAAATCTTTTCTAAACTAAAAAAAATCTTTTATGAAAACAATTCTATCAAGAGTGTGTGTGTATATGTACTTGAGCAATCCACCACTATTTTATCCTTTACATTTTTAACTAAAAACAAACTAAAATCTTATACCTAGACACAAGTCTTGATCTTGAAGTCTTCCCTTGAAGTCTTCTCATCTTCTTGACTTGGTCCAAATGCAATCCAACGAGCTCGACTCCTCTTGAGTACTTGATGTTGTCTTGATGCATAAGCTCATGAATCAACCGGTGCAAGCTCCAAAACTTGTCTTAAAATCCTTTGTTGAAGCTCCACACCTACTAAGATCTTGATCATAAATCTGTCACTAATTAAGCACAAGATCATTAGTAAACATAACTTCATGAGTTGATCATCATCAAAACTAGGGTGATAGGCCTTTGGGCCAACACCATGTCTGTGCACATCGTGCACACTGGTCGACCGGGCAGTTGACCGGGCACACCGGTTGACCAGGCGGTCGACCGTGTTCTGTCTTGGCCTATAACGAGTTCCTGTTCTTACTCCTTTTGACTCCGATCTCTGCGCTATCGTTCGCATGAGTTTAAAAAACTCTTTCGATTCCTTTTATCTCCTCTATATCCTCTCTCTCTACACGTATAGGATCGCAGAGTCTTGTTTGATCTGTGTATAGGCCTAAGAGCATTAGTTAGAATCATTAACACAATAATTCTCTTCTTTAGGGGTTCATGAGCTGCTTTTTTGTTCTGATTTTTTTTATGTAGTCTCCTTTTTTTTTAGTCTTTTTCTTAGCCTAAAATAAAGTCTCTAAATGTAAGCTTTACTAGCTTTTCTCTAAAGAGAAACAAAGAAAAAGGTGGGGAGAGAGTAAAAATCTTGTGGGCCCTACTGAGCCAATTTAGAGAGAGAGAGAGAAATCTAGTGGGCCCTACTGAACCAATTTTCCTTCTTTTCATTCTTGTGTTTGGGCAAAGTGAAAGAAATCATGGGCACCACCATGAAAAAGTAAAGAATTTCATTGACACATGAACTTTTTTTTCTCCCTTGTATCCTCTCAAGCCAATTCCACTTAGGGCTGTTTGGTTGCAAGGAAGTGGGCGGAAGTAAGAAAATAGAGAAGTATAATTGCTCACTTCCCTATCTATCCAAACACCGGAAAAGAAAAATAAGAAAATCCCTTTTCCTTTTCTCTTTTCTATTTTACACAATCATTTTCTCACTTCCAGAGTGCTACAGTTAATTTTGTGCTTATGTAAATCTCACTTGTAATAAGTTGCAGCATAAAACAGTTAATTTTTTGATCATGTAAATCTCACTTGCATTCTAATTACAGTCTATTTTTTATCTTTTAATTAATTTTATTTTAATATTATTTTACGGTCAACTTTTTCACTTCCATTTTCACATTACCATCCAAACACCGGAAAAGACAAATATTTTCCAAATCACACTTCCCAACAACATTCAAACACCGGAAAACTTACTAACCAATTCTCAAGTTTCAAAGGAAATTATTACCACTCCCTCACTTCCTCACTTCCACCCTAACCAAACAAGCCGAGTAATGAAATACTGTTAGGTCCACATGTCAGATTTCGAGTATTTTTAAAGCAAAAGATTCTGAAATTTGACATCAAATTATTCACGCATAAAGTTAAGGTGAAGGCTGAATTTTTCCCTTTAGCTTTCACAACAAACAAACAGATTGCTTGGAAAGAAAAGAGTGTGGGGCCTATATGTTAGACCAAAATTGGATATTTTTCGCTCACTTTCAGAGCAAACAACCCCTTAAAACTTTAGGAATTGACTGAAATTGATGCCATTTAAGGGTCTCATTTGTATTGGCAGCCATTCCAGTCAACAAATGAACTTAGAAAAGGAATCCGAATCCTGAAAGGAGAACAGAACGCGTCTGCTGGTCGACCGATCCTTGTCCTCGGGCGACCGGCCCGATCGATGTGACCAACCGAGAGTTGTGCCTTTCAGTCGGTCGACTGCTCCGGTCGACTGTTCCTTTGCCACGGTCGACCGAACAATCGACCGGGCCATGTCTGTGCATGTCGTGCACACCGGTCGACTGGGCGGTCTACCGGGTTCTGTCTTGGCCTGCAACGAGTTCCTATTCTTACTCCTTTTGACTTCCGATCTCTGCGCTATTGTCCGTATGAGTTTAAAAAACTCTTTCGATTCCTTTTATCTCCTCTATCTCCTCTCTCCCTACACGTATAGGATCGCAGAGTCTTGTTTGATCTGTGTATAGGCCTAAGAGCATCAGTTAGAATCGTTAACACAATAATTCTCTTCATTAGGAGTTCATGAGCTGCTTTTTTGTTCTGGTTTATTTTTATGTAGTCTCCTTTTTTTTTGTGTTTTTATTAGCTTAAAATAAAGTCTCTAAATGTAAGCTTTACTAGCTTTTCTCTGAAAGAGAAAAAAAGAAAAGGGGGGAGAGAGGGAGTAAAAATCTTGTGGGTCCTACTGAATCAATTTAGAGAGAGAGAGAGAGAGAGAGAGAGAGAGAGAATAAAAATCTAGTGGGCCTTACTGAACTAATTTTCCTTCTTTTCATTTTTGAGTTGCGAAGTGAAAGAAATCATGGGCACCACTATGAAAAAGGAAAGAATTTCATTGACACATGAGCTTTTTTTCCCCTTGTATCCTCTCAAGCAAATTTCACTTAGGGAATAATGAAAATACTGTGAGGTCCACATGTCAGATTTCGAGTATTTTTGAAGCAAAATATTCTGAAATTTGACATGATATTATTCATGTAAAAAGTTAAGGTGGAAGCTGAATTTCGCTCACTTTCAGAGCAAACAACCCTTTAAAACTTTAGGATTTCACTGGAATTGATGCCATTTATGGGTCTCATTTGTATTGGTAGCCATTTCCAACTAACAAATGAACGTAGAATTTTTTTTTTTTTTTGCTTTTTTCGAGCATTCAAACTCATGGCTTGCAATGCGTGTTTTAAAATTATAAATTTTTTTTGCTTTTTCCATTCGCAATCCATGGCTTGCAACGTCCAGTCAAAGTACCCAACCACAATGTCATATTGGAAAGTGGAAAAATCTAGAAACCCAAAATATTAATTAGATAAATATGTTTTTCAAATTTTTCGTGCGGTTTTTCGGTGCGGTCCAGGCTTGGCCCGAGACACGGGCATAGGTCTGACGGGTTTGGGACTGGGCCGGGCCAAACCCGGCCCGTTCGCACCCTTGGTTGCTACCCCAACCAAGTGGCCGCCCGTGTATTTCACGTGGCCAGATTAGGGGTGAGCAGAGTTCGGTTATAACCGAAATAACCGACCAAAAACCGAAACCCCCGAACCGAACCGAACCGAACCGCTCTAATTCGGTCGGGTTTCGGTTTTGTGTTCCAAAACCCGAATCGACCGAACCGAACCGAATTTCTCACCCTATATATTACCCTACTCAAATTCAATTTAGTGAATCATATAGTTCATAATAAAAAGTGGTGGAAGCTTATCTCATTAGTTTTATTAATACCATCTTTTTTATGTTGAATATGTGAAAGCAATATTAAGTACACCATCACAATTGAGAATAATATTTATATTAATATAGTTTTTTTTCATTCTTATCATTAAAAGTTAGTAATAATTATATGAGTTTTGATATAAGAGCTCAAATACAGTGTAAAAGTTTTAGAATATAAAATTTTCAATTCACATTAAGTTTAGAATCTTTTTCTTATTTTTAATTTAGGTAATGGATATTTGAAATTATAATATTAAAGATTATAATATAATGGTGATTAAAAAATGTAAGAAATGATGGCAATATATTGACCTAACCGAAAAATCGAACCAAACTGAGTCGATTCGGTTCGGTTCGGTTACCAAGTCTAATCGGTTCGGTTCGGTTTTGTAAAAATTAGCAAAAACCGAACCGAACCGACCGATGCTCACCCTAGGCCAGATTGAGGAGCAAATTACCGAATTGATTCTCACTCCATCAAATAGCAAAAACCCTAGCTACTACTCAGAATCGATCCTCCCTCAAATCTCTTCATCCTTCTCCTTCTCTATCCAAGCCCAAAGCTCTCTGCCATTGCACCAATTTCGAGATGAAGCCACCAGCATTTGAAGAGCTAAAGCGGTCTGCATTACAGGTCTCTGAGCAACTCAACTCGTGCCTCTCAAATTAATGTACAAGTTAATGTGTTTTTGTCCCCCCCCCCCCCCCCCCCCCAACCCCCGCCGCCTATTTTCTCCCCAACTCTGAGATTTTGTGTAGTTAGGTAGTTGGGGCTGGGATGCTGAAATTTAACGAGACATGCTATTTTGTTTGAAAATTTTAACATTAATGTACTGCAACATAGAACTTTTGTAATGTGAGCTCGAATGTAGAGCTACAATGTTCCTGAATTAGATTGAGGGTGGGATGGAGCCCATTCTGACATCTCGAGCTTGGCTTCAGCTTGAATCAAGTTAGGATTGAAAGGAAACACTCAGAGTCGGTCCATGGCCCTAAATGTTGGTACTTTTTCAAAAAGGTTAATCAAACAAACATGATATGATATAAATGTTAACCTAAAGAAAACCTGCACTGTTATCCAAATCCAAGTGTGAGAATTACATTAGGGATGGGGTTAAGGTTTAAGGGTTTTGTTGCAGGGTTACAGATAAAGGGCTAAATTAGGATTAGGTTTAATGACGAGAAGAGGGTATGTGTTAGGGTCAGAATTAGTGTTAGGGTGTGATGGTTAGATTTATGATGGATAGAGGGATTGTGTTATAGGTTGAGAGGATTAGTGTAACAGATCAGGATTGCATTATATTATATATTTATATAGGATATGGGATTAGATTTAGGATTATGACATACATGCAGATAAAAAGTTTCTTTTCGTTTCAGATTTCAAATTTGCATCTCAAATGGTTAATTGTCTATTTAAAACCAACTGGTGGAATCCTCAATCCCTTCCCTCCCTTGTTTGAATTGCTTAGGCATCTATGTATTGAGGATGGTAATGTGGTAGCTGGGAATTTGAGGAGTTGAGTAGGTGGAAGTGATCAGTGTTCTAGATATGATGACTCGAGTAGGCGGGAGGGAGTTAGTATGCTGAGTAGATTTTGATAACATGGGTAAGTTTGTGCTTGCCTTTTCTTTGCACTAGAGATATGGTGTTGTGTATTCATATCATTATTGATCAAGTATTTTGATATATTGTGATATGGAGTTGTACTTTATTTTGAATGTTTGTTGTATGGTTTTCGATATTCAAATTTTATCTAAATAGTTTTTTGATAAATTCTGATGGTTTTTATATATTCGTGATGTATTGTTACCTTTACATTTAATAGAGAGAAATGTAAAAAATTGAAAATATTTCAAAATGATACAAATGCACGACTGCCTTGAAGCACACACTAATTGTTTAATTTAGTTTCCAAATACTAGCAAATATTTATGTCCATCCGCCCTATGTATTGGTCTTGCAATGTGAATGCAAATTTCTTAGAGGACACTTTAAAACAAGCTTTTCTTGAAGAGAGAGAGATATGTCAAGATTGTTGTTCGAATCCGGCTCACAAGCACTCATATTAAAAAGGACAAACAAAAGAGGTACAAAAGCAAAGTGGGACTGTAGTCCCACATTAGAAAATGAATGAGATGGATATATGGTTAAATAAGACTGGACCCAAACCTCCACTAGGGGTTGTCCCTTTTGGGTTAATTTGGGTTTCATGACTTTTAACCTAATATCCATCAAATTAATGGGCATTTGTCCTAATAAATGGTATCAGACCCCATGGCGAAGACTTTTGGGCTAAAGTACAAGCATGGAGTGGACATTATAGTAAAAGCGTAGATGCAGAACATATTATGGTGGGTTCTTGCAATAATATCAAGCATTACTATGGTGCAAGTGGGGTTAGCAACTCTATGACTTGGTGGCTGCTACACTTAGTCGGGACACAAGTTTACACAATTAATGATGGTTATGAAAGGTTTAAACTCGTGTTGCGAGAGTATACTCGTTAGTTGCGGCTAGACAGGTTTCAGAGCATACTCGCAAGTATGTGACGAGACACAGTTGAAGGTGGAGACTCTGACAGTTGATCTCAAAATTTGGCTCTTCAGTTCGATCCTTACTGGATATGAGCTGAGGTGGAGATTGTTAAGATTGTGGCTCAAATCCGACTCACAAATACTCATGTTAAGAAGGCCATAAGAGATATAAATGCAAAATGGGACTTTAGTCCCACATTGAAAAGAGAAAGAGATATATGGTTAGATAAGACTGAACCCAAAACTTCATTAATGGTTGCCTCTTTTGGGTCAAATTGGGTTTCATGACTATTAGCCTAATATCCATCGAAGTTAATTGGCCTTTGTACTAACAAGAGAGAGAGGGGGGGGGGGGGGGGGGGGAGGGGGGGGGGGGGGGGGGGAGAGAGATGTGGGACTTGGGAGTCATAGAAACATACACATTTGGAGTTATTTGCTGATATGAGGGGTAGATGGTGAGTTCCTTTGAAATTGGAGTTTGAAATTCAAACAACTAGTAGGGAGAAATGCCAATTTAACACCGAAGGTATGAAAAGCTGATGTGGAAGCATCAAGACACATTTTTTTTCTTCCACTTTTTCTCATTCATAAAAAAGGACAATATTTCTCTCTAGTCTCTAAGTGTCCTTATTAGAGATACGGTAGAATACGGAACCAAACACAATCCACTAACACTAGTCATAGCACAAGCAATCTATGTCTTATTAAGTCCTAAATTTCAGATTAATTTCTGATGGTTACATAATGGAGCCTTATAGTTTTGGTGCCATTAACTTCTCAGGCATGCCATATGATAATTAGGCTTTGAGCATAGATAATTTGATCTTAGACTAGGTGCCCTGTTGTTTGGCTTCAACCTGAAGGTAGTCAATCCCATACTCCCAATGGATGCAATGAAAGGTTAAACTTTAGTTTATAGCTGGATCATGATATATAATAAGACCATCTAATCCAACATTATAGACTTATAATCCTGTTCCCTCGGAACTGTACCAAGGAACTCTTTGTCTGTATCATCGGAAACACAGACTCTTCGTAACAAACAGCCAGAGCAAGTCATCTTAAGATGGTTATCAGATTATAGTTTTTTGAAGTTCCCAAACTTATCAGCCAACTGAAGAGAACCTACCGCAGATTGACCTAGCATGTCTTGTTATTATAAAATGTCTGTCGGATTTATGGAGGAAAGGTCCTATCCTGTTCCCTTTCTTCCCCACAGCAAATTAAATGGTTTGAGTTGTACTTAATATAGTAATGAATATAGTATTAGGGCAGGGAGAATATTGGCTCAGCATAATGATTAACATATATAACAAAGTATTTGTGTTCTGAGAATTTGGTAGCCAAGGTGGGTTTTGCTGAAAACAACAGGGAAATAGCCAACAAACAGCATAGAACAATTGCCAGCATTGCTAGTTTTATTTATTCGTCAACATGCAAGAATGGCATAATTACTGAAAACTATGTCCTTCAATTTTTGATTATTAAATGTTAAAATTTGAAATTATCTATTCCAAGATGTAAACTAGCAACCAGATAAAATGTTGCATCTCAAATCTTAAAAGTCTCACTTTGATTGGTGAACAATACAAATAATTGACTATAGAATGTAGGTCTATTATTTTTGTGGGTTTGAAGTCTAATCCATGAAAACCTGAAGTTAAATTTGAAAATAATACGCACTCAAATTTATTTCTGCAGTTAATTAACACACCTATGTCATTTTGTTACTAGGTATTCATGCTGGACAAGTATCATGCTGACTAGATTTCCAAATTCAGTCGACTTCTTTTCCATTATATACAAACTTAGCAAAAGCTACAAAAAGCTATGGCATAGTGGTTAGTGTGTACATGTTAAGTGAGTTTTGTCCTCTTAATCCAGGCTTAACTCCCTCCAGATACATATTTTTGCAAGTCTGGTGTAGTGTAGTGGTAAAGCCTCTTTGTAGTGTGTAACAGATATTGGGCTAAGACCTATTCTTCCACCAAGAGTAAAAAAAAAAAGTCTGCCAATGCTGCTTGTTTCATAATCGCGTCATGGAACATTTTCCACACAGCAAAAGAATAAAAACTCTCCTAGATACTACAATGTATCGTTTTTATTTTCTGGATATTTTTGGAAAATAATGAAATTTAGAATTATCTGCAGTCTCTTAGATGTTATACAAGTTCACATTGGTGGTTGTGCTGATGATTTTCACAATTATCTTTAGTCTTTAATTTAGATATCTATAATTAGTTAGCACATCTGTGTACGACTTTAAATCAATCAAGAATAACTGCTACGTGCATTTACAGCACCCATCAAGTGATTTTCATATCCACATCAATAAATTAGCATCAAGCCCGAGCTCTATACCTGCATCTAGGGTAAATTCTTGCTTTCTTGGTTTGTTCTCAGTGTGTAGACTAGTCATAAATTGAGCTATTCAATGGGCCGAATCGGCGGTTTCATTGAACGAGCCTCATGCTATGCAACGAGCCAAACCTGATTCTATTCCTTTGCTCCCAACTGTTGCTGGTGGCGACAGCATCACTTGGAAGGGAGTGTAGGTTTATGGTTTTGAAAATTTCCAGGAATACTCTGTAACATGTCTGCATTCATGTCATCGATCTTATAGGAGGGGCCACCATCGAATCATGACAACTCCTAAGGCAGCCTCTTTGTTGTTTCATACAATGATTTGTTTAATGGTATGGATCTTGGTCTTACTATCTGAAGACTACTAATCATCTCCAGACTCATCTCATGATATATTGGAAATCATCGGCCCTGTCTCCTAGATCTTGACAGCCTATATGCCAACTAATTTCACCCAGCATCCTGTCATCTGATTTGGTCAATTATTTAATTCTATGATTAAATTAGAATCGGCAGCTACCACCTATCTTCGATTAGGGATAGAAGTGGGGGTTATTTTAGTTATGATTAACTTGACCAGAAACTCTTCTGGGTCAAGTTTCTTAACTTTTTTTTGGGACTGGGGTAAATCTATTCTGTGCCATTTTATGTGGTATAGGCCCCCCATGTAGGTTGGAAATTACACAGAAAGGTTATTTGGTCAAAGTGTTTTCCCAAAAATCAGTGGCAAATAACGGGCCTTGACCATATTCTTTTGGATTATGAGTCCAAGTCAGTTCCTTTGCAAAACCCATCTCCCTCTGAAAATAATCCTATTCGATCCACAATCAGACTGAAAAGCATTCTTGAAAGGTGCTTTATTTATTGAGAGCCTTAATCCTTATCATCTTGTGCACATGTCATCTTTTCTGTCATTTCCCTTGGTTTTCTCCAAATACAGTGAACTTGAAAGGGAGCCGAGAAATTGAGACTGTCTCAAATCTCCCAACAGCCGGGTCTAAGAGACAACCCTGGAGACCAAATTTGGCTATAAAAGAAACCTAAGTGGGAACTCCCATACTTCACTACACCCCATTTGTTCCTAGGCTTCTCCTCTTCCTTTTCCTTTCCCTTCTTAGTTCCCTCGGTAAAATTCTTTTGGAGATCCAATGGAAGGCTTTATGTTTCAAGTCTCCCAATTGCCACCGGGATTCCGCTTCCATCCGAGTGACCAAGAACTCATAATCCACTACTTGAGAAAAAGGGTCAACTCTTCCCTGACTCCAGCAACATCAATAATCGCCGAGATAGACCTATACAAGTTTGATCCCTGGGAACTTCCTGGTAATCTTTCCCACTTTTTTCCGCCTCCTCTTCTAATATTTTTGAAGAAGACATATCAGAGGCCATATCAAACTTCGTTAACTGCTAACTAGCTAGTAACCAAAGGTTTTGAAGTCTCAAAGAAGGATTGAAAGATGTAAAAAGGATGATCGATCACAAATTAGAGGAATTTGTTTTAATTAACAGCTAATGTTGAGGAGTTATCTTGATTAAACAACTGGTCTGTGCATGATTGAGGAATTATTTTGTGGTTTTTCTTATGTATCTTGTCACATAATCTGGTTGGATTTTGTGTAATGATGATGAGGATGGTAGCCTAAGCTAATATTAATATATTGCTAGAATACAACCATAAAGGTAATATTGAGAAGAATTGGTGGAACGATGATATCATCATACTTTGTCACTACTCGTGCATTTCAAGCCAACTTTGGATCATTCTTCGTTCTTTACATTAAATTAACACATGTTGATTTAGTAGTTGTTAACACTGTTGTCTTTGATCAGATAAAGCTTTCTTTGGGGATGGTGAATGGTTCTTCTTCAGCCCAAGGGATCGGAAATATCCTCACGGGACACGACCCAATAGGGCGGCAGCATCTGGGTATTGGAAGGCAACAGGTACCGACAAGCCAATCATCGCTGCCGGTGGGTCACAGTGCCTTGGTGTGAAGAAGGCCCTCGTCTTCTACAAGGGGCGCCCACCAAAGGGCACCAAGACCGATTGGGTCATGCACGAGTACCGCCTCCTTGATGACAAGTCTTCTTCTTCGCTCCAGAAGCCCAAGAGTTCGATGCGTGTAAGGAATAGAATCATCTATCTGCACTTCTCCCAGGTTTTTACTTCTCCAATATTCCTGCTAAGTCTAACTTTTTATGTTCATTTGTGTCAGTTGGATGACTGGGTTCTCTGCCGAGTCCGACACAAAGGCAGCACACCCAATGAAACTGATGAGAAACAAGAAACCTCATTGTCTACTGATCCCTCAGTCAGTCTGATATCCAGGGAACAGAAAATTCTGACAGAGAGCAGCGAAACCATAAATGAATGGAGCGACAGCCAACTTCTCGATTACCTGTTGAGTTCCAGGGATGAAGGTGGGGAGAGCAAATCCGAGGTCCTGGACTCCCCCGAATCCTTCAGCCAAGAAACCATGGGCAGCTGCGGATATGCTGCTGATTCTACACAATCGTCACAGCTGGTTTCATCGATGCTCAATTCGATAAAACGGACTCTCTCTTTTGGAGCACTGGATGAGCTCATGTTGCAGCCTCAAAGCGAGAGATTACACTATACTACTAACATCTGCGAGCAGCAATCACCAAGTAGTTCATTCTCAATTGCTCAGTTGTGTTCCGAGTTTATAATCTGATCAGTTTGTTGGTAGCTAGTTTTTCTTCAGAAAATTATGTACCCAATTTGATGCGGAGAATGAAATGAAGAGATGGTAAATCTGTCATCTTGGAAAAGATGCGCCAACTCATCATAAATTCAGTAGTTCTACTAGCATAAGAATTTTTATTTTCAATTTCTTTTATTTTTTTAAATTTTTTAGTAATCTGATTTGTAGTAGAATTAATAGTTTTCTTTTTATGTATTTTCTCTTTTTTTTAGACTTTTGATTTTTTTTAGGAGTTGGATTATGTAATCTAAATAGAAATAGAAAGATGCAGTTTTGTAGCTTATATAAAATCCTCATGTATTCACTTTTTCAATAAACAATGAAATTAATGAAAAGTTATTATTCTTTTTGTGAGTTAGTAATGGATCTTAAATTCTCTTTTTAATTATGGTGGGATGTCCTATTAAACCCCGATTAGTGGTGGGATGTCTTAATTGGTTTATCATAATTCTATTTTCTGTCTCTTAATCTCTCCACAACAATTTTTTTCTTTCTAAAAGTGTTACCGAATTTTTTTCTCTCGTCACGTCTACTGTTGACCTCGACGCTTATTATTACCCTCTTCCTCATCGCTGAAACTGAGGTCATTCAAGTCTTCTTCACGCCATCAAAATTAAGAAAACAATAGATTCACGAGAAGAAATTCTGCACAAGCAAGCTTCTTTATTCGGGTTATATCTCACTCATTTGATGTCAAATCACGCACCGTTTAATTCCAATCCATAAACTATTTAATTCACTGATAATTGAATAGGTATAATTCCAATCCATAAACTGTTTACTTACAAGTCGGATATACATCTATTAACTTATTATTAATTTTTATCTATCATTCACTTTAAAATGCGAGCATGTGATCTACTTCTCTTTTATAGTTGCTTGACTCTTTATTGACAGTAGAATCTGTTACCTGCATCATAACAATATTTAATTAGTACTTTGATATTTGAATTGATTTAATATATGCATGTTAAAGAAACATAACTAATATTTACTGTTTAAGCTTTTCTACTAATGATTGTTCTTATTGGTGAAACGTTTAATTGAGTTATTTTACCTATTGCTTTCGCACACGTACACATTTCACTTCAGTTTGGTATCAGAGCACAACTAGGTAGGATTTGCATATTAGTCGCGTTACTTGCTTTCGTTCTTCTAGCTAGATTTTATTCAAAACTCAAAAAAAAATTAGTGTAAATTAGGAAACCTTGAAAGGTAAGTCTTTTCTAAAATTCCGTACGATTGGTGTCTAATCAAGGAAGGTACTCAACGTGATTCTGTAATTAAGCAACGCAAGTGCGAAAAACCTCTCACTTGAGTTGCGCCGACCTGACCAATTACACTAATAAAATTGGAGTTTGACTGACCCGACAATTTTAGAAGACAAGTTTTCGAAATCAAACAAACAAAAATTTCAAAATTCAAAACAAAATAAAAAATAGTATCAATTTGCATTCATACTATAACTTATTCATTGCATGTCAACTTATAGTGGTATCCCATACTTGCGCGAAAAAGTTAGTGAACCCAACACTGATTCCATGCTCTCTCAACCTACTTAGCTGACATCACGACTAAACTTGATTTCCTAACTCAAGAAGCTAATGCCTCCGTTTAGACGCAAAATGATTGAAAAATAATGTCAATAGGGTAGTGACCAAATTGGAGACCCACAATCAGAAACTAAAAAGTGATACTACTTGTATAATTCCCATAGTTAGAAAAGTTGTGGAGAAGCCTGATAGCACCATTCCTCCGATATTCACTCTCATGGTAAAAGAGCTAAGTGATGTCCCAAAGGAGTTCCAAGATAAACTATCACCTATATGTGACACAAAACCCGAGATTGAATCTGATTCCAAAGAGTTTACATGTCACCCAGACATAGATTCTGATGAAGATGTAGATGATGACTTTGCCGACGACCAAGTTCATGAAGAATTAGGAGATGACGTTGTAGTGTCTAGTACCTTGATTTCTTCTAAAGTCACCCTAGTGATTACAGAACTTGTTGACGTCTTTCCTAAAGATGCTATACACAATGGCATTAGTCAAATACCTTGAATCACTTGTTCATTATTAACATCGTCTTGTCATAAAAAGCATACAAGGACTGTAGAGTCATTGTGGACAATGGAAGCTGTACCAATGTAATAATCTTTGAGGTATTCAAAAATGATGGATTAAAATCGTTACCCCACCCAGTTAAGGTATCATGGTTCAAGTCCACAATCATAGAAGTTCCACAACCATGTCTAGTCCCAATCAATTTTCATCTCTACTTTTGCAGAACTTTATGGCATATGTTAAAAGTCAAATCTAAGTTTTCCGCTGCTTTTCAACTCCTAACCGATTGTCAAACTGACGTCGCCCATGAGCCTGCATTATCATTTTTTGCATCACATGTGCACGTGGAATCATATCACGATTTACACAAAGAATTCATGGATAAGATTGCTCAAAATAACGCCAACTATAAGATTCGATTGACATTAGAAAATTGTTTAAAACTTTTAATGTTGGTGATGTTATCTTACTTGCTTGTAGTACTGATCCGCTTCAAATCTTGGAGAAACTAAATTGTCATGTTTATGTTATAGATTTTGGTATCAATTCTATTTTCAATATTAAAGATCTAGTGGATTACAAAGGTTTTGATTTTAACTCTAGCAATTTCTTTACTGATGAGCCATCCCATGAGCCTATTTTTGAGAGATCCTCCATTCTACCAATTCCAAATATTTTAACTACTTCAGTAGATTAGATTGATAAAATTTTGGATGATGAAATTATCAAGATTTGTAAGTATTTAAATTGATGGAAAGGAAGATCACCGACTAATTCTAGCAGGTTGAAGTAAGATGAGATCACTTCTATTACTGGCTTGAGGGAATCGAGCTCTCTCCGACACGGGAAGAATGATGCAGACAATGGAACGAAGAGATGGCAAATCTTTCATCGTTAGAGAATATGTACTAACTCAACATAGATTCAGTACTAGCATTAGGATTTCTAATTTCTATTTCTTATATTTTTTTGTTTTTTAGTAATCTGATTTATAGTAGGATTACTAGTTTTCTTTTATGAATTTTCTCTTTTTTTTTATAATTTTGATTTCTTTTAGGAGTTGGATTATGTAATCCAAATAGAAGTAGAAGATACAATTTAATTTGTAGCCTATATAAAAGCCTGATGTATTCACTTTTACAATAAATAATAAAATTAATGAAAATTTATTATTCTCTTTATGAGTTGACTATGGATGTTGAAGCCTCTTTCTACTAGTGGTGGGATGCCTAATTAAACTCCGATTAGTAGTGGGATGCCCCAATTGGCTTATCATAATTCTATTTTCCCTCTCTCAATTTCTTCATAACAAATTTCTTTCCTTTCTAAAAGTGTTATCAAATCTCTTTCTTTCGCCACGTCTACTGCTGACCTCGACGCTCATTGTTACCATTTTTCTCACCGCTGAAGCAGAGACTATCCGGGCCTTCTCCATGCCTCCAAAATCAAGAAAAAAATAGATTCACGTGAGGAAAATTCTACACTAGCAAGCTTCTCATTCATGTCATATCTCACTCATTCGAAGCCCAAACCACGTACCGTTTGCAGCATTGGATTGTGACAGAAAGAGACACAATATTGAAGAATTTCAGAGTAAGAAAATAGAGGAAACCAGATTTATTTCACAGGTAATTTAAGAGGTACAATTTCAATCCATAAACCGTTTATTTATAAGTCGGATATACATCTATAACTTATTATCAATTTTGATCTATTGTCCACTTTAAAATGGGAGCATATAACCTGCTTTTCTTTAAGTTCTCTACTGTTTTTTAACTCCTAACCGATTGTCAAACTGACGTCGTCCATGAATCTGCATTATCATCTTTTACATCATATGTGCACGTGGAATCATATCACGATTTACATAAAGAAGTCATGGATAAGATTGCTCAAAATTGTGCCAACTTCGATATTCGATTGACATTAAAAAATTATTTAAAACTTTTAATATTGATGATGTTATCTTACTTGCTTGTAGTACTGATCCGTTTCAAATTTTGAAGAAACTAAATTGTCATATTTATGTTATAAATTTTGGTATTAGTTCTATTTTCAATATTAAAGATTTAGTGGAGTACAAAGGTTTTGATTTTAACTCTAGCAATTTCTTTATTATGAGTCATCCCATGAGCCTATTTTTGAGAGATCCTCTATTCCACCAATGCCAAATATTTTAACTATTTCAGTAGATCAGATTGATAAAGTTTTGGATGATGAAATTATCATGATTTGTAAGTATTTGGTTCGATGAAAAGGAAGACCACCGACTGATTCCAATAGGTTGAAGTAAGATGAGATCACTTCTATTACTGACTTGACGGAGTCGAGCTATCTCCAATACGGGAAGAATGATGAGGACAACGGAACGAAGAGATGGCAAATCTTTCATCGTTAGAGAATATGCGCCAACTCAATATAGATTCAGTAATTCTATTAGCATTAGGATTTCTAATTTCTATTTCTTAAATTTTTTATTTTTTAATAATCTGATTTATAGTAGAATTATTAGTTTTCTTTTTGTGTATTTTTCCTTATTTTAGAATTTTGATTTCTTTTAGAAGTTAGATTATATAATTCAAATAGAAGTAGGAGATACAATTTAATTGTAGCCTATTGTAACGCCCCGATCCTAAAGATACGGAGACGTTATGGCGACGCATATACGCGAGGAAAATACCCCACGTATACACGCTAAGCCTCAATTGTAACCTGAACAAGCTATAAATCAGAATTAAAATAATCATCGATCACTGCAATAATACATATAGTTAACCACGCATGATATCATATGAATCAAGAGCTAGAATAGTGACTGGAATAAGAACTGAACTGATATGACAAGAATCAGGAAGTAATATGAAAGCTAAAAAGATGAGAGTACCAGAATAGAATAGGAAGAAGCTCCAGCTATTCGCGAAGCATACGGCCTCAACGAACACCTGCACAAAGGAAACCAACCGTCCAATAGCTGGACGTGCAAACCCAGGTCGTCAGAACGCGACCATAATGAGTGTGTGTGTAAAGGGGAAACAGCTCGTGCAGAAGAAACAATGTGCATAATTAGTAATAAGAGCAACTGAAGATAAAAGAGACCATATAACAGATAAATAAAAGAACTGTAATAAATATAATAACAACACGAATAAAGATAGGCAACAACTGATCAATAGTAAGCAAGCAACTGCTGTCACAATAGGTAACCTATCATATGTCACTAGGCTGGTATCCAAGTCTGGTCAGAGTTATAGTTATATGTCTATCACAGTAATATAAATGTACAGTCAGGTGATTAATGTCAGTCACAATACATTATAACAGTTTATTATTATCTATTATGTCAGCGAACACCAATTGTCACATATAATAGACGCATCCCATACTACGCCTACCACACATGCCAATCAATGCCCTTAAGTTATTGAAACTGATCGGTTGGAGACATTGTCCATGCTTTAGGTGGGTCCCATACATACCCGGGACCACGGCCTCAGTTTTCTGGCGCTGAACCAGGCCGTACCGCTAGGTACTCAGTAACAGTAACAGTAATCTCACTGTGAAAACAGTGGAACAGTAACAGTAACAGATGGGATGTCAGTCATCCCCAGGAACCCTGCAGTGGAACCCTCAGTCGGCTGCGCAACCTGATCCTTGGTCCACCCAAAATACAGACGCTGTCTCCTCCATCAATTTCCCCAATCCCGGTGTAAGTTGTCCATTTACATTATTATTCATTCAATTCAGTTAAATCAGTCAAAGTTAATATTATCTAAAACATTGGGACGATACGGTGACAGTAACAATAACAGTACAGTAACAGTAAATCAGTGATCGTATACACGGTGAACAATATCAGTAACAGTAACAGTAACGATAACCGTGTATACGATGAACAATAGGACTGTACCGTGGTTACGGTCAAACAATCATTTCCCAGTAACTTCAATAACATGGATAACATAACAGTAACAGTCTAGCTACAGCTCAATAAACAGTCTCAAATAAAGCTGATCATAATCTCACCCATCCATACTCAAGAGATATCATTTCTATTCCATTAACTTATTTTCCCAATACTATCCTTGCAAATCGTTAAGTATCAGTCCGTGTCAGTGTAAGCCAAAACGGTAAACTACCATATCAATGAATCTGTAATTAGTCCTCTCCTCAACACCAATATGAACTCAATCTCTATCAATAGATGTAATCAATAACCATGCATGTCCTCGAGGTCAACAAGTCAAACACATATCCCAATCATATTAAATAGGAAACATCCTCAAATACATGTGATCTAGAATATCTGCTCAACTACTTCAATCATATCTGATATGTCCTCAAATACTCACTAATAGAGTCATTTCTAACTACTGATCATCATTCAATGTAAATAACATAAGTCTAGATCAATCCCGAGTCATTACCACCAACTTATGATTCCAATAGTTCCATAACAATCGAGTATCAATACACATCAAGTAATCCGACACATTAATCACCAATCCGACATACATCAACAATATCCAGTACTAGTCCTCTCACTCAAACATGTAACTCTAATTCATAAGTATTCACAATCACCACTTCTATTAATGATCCGTCATAATATCCCCACCTCGGTATCACCACATATCATAGACATGCATCTAAGTTCTAACATGGTAAGTCAAGTCATTCCATTATATATATCCATAATTAAACTCAGCTCTCTCACTCTAACAATTTAATCTGATTCCCAAATCCTCAAGGGTTCACACTTCTATTAAGATCAAACATGATATCCCAATACTCGGTATCACAACATATACATATTCAATAAATCGAAAATGTTAGAAGTGATAAAGGGGAATATCCACTTCTTCATGACAACACTGAATCCACATATATTAAACATAAATGATATATCAAATCTATCATTACCATTCCCAAGTAAATCTCCTTCCCCTATAGTTCACTAGCAGGCCCCAACAAATAAGATCCTATATATCAATGAAGCGACATTCTTATTTAATCAATCCTCATATGAACGAGACTATCATATCCTTAACCTAAAATACTTGGACAACACGATAACAGTGACGATAACTAAATAACATGCATCAGTATAATGGTATCATGACGTCACAACTGTAATAATTATATACAACAATAATTGAATAGGAGAATAATCAATCATAACTGAAAATCAATTAAAACACTCACCTTGGGGAATCTGGTCGTCGTCGGGCGAGTCACCGTTACGGTCGCTGTGGTGCCGCTCTTCGCTGTCGGACTGCATAGGACGGTAGCCAGGATCCTGGGGAAGACCTGGCTGCAATCTGGAGGTCTCGCGCTCGCCGGAAGGGCCTGGAACTGCCGCTCGCTCGCTGTCTGCGCTACTGGTCTGGATCTGGATCTGCTGTGCGCGTCGCCGGGCGAGTCGCTACCGCGGTCGCTGTGGTGCGGTTCTTCGCTGTCGGACTGCATGGGAGGGTGGCCAAGGCACTGGTGAAGGTCACCGTGTCAGTCTCCGATGACGGGCTGGCGTGGATCGGGAGAACTCGCTGCTCGCCCGTCACGTGCGCTGGTTCTGGATTGCCGTGCTGCTGCTCTCCTTCCTGGGCTGCTGGTCCGGATCTCACCAAACAAATCCAAAATGCTGTAACACGCAACCAATACATACAAATAATTATAAATACATGCTAAACACCCACGCGTGCATACGAACATATACGCATACACGTACACATACGTATACAAGCATACATATACATACATACATAATATGTAAATATACACGTATACCCATGCACATATACGCGAATGAATGCACTATACACACACACACACACACACACACACACACACACATAGCCAATTAATTAAAGACACACATATATAATATTATATATGCACCCACTTATATACTTTATCCTTAAGCAAATAATTAAAACATGTACAATGTAAATACATACCCACAAGAAGGAAATTCAAGCATGCCGTCGGGGAACTTGCGGCGCGCCGACGGAGGCTTCGACGGAGGCGTCCCGGGTCGCGAAAGGTGTCGTTGGATAGAGCAACTCGCCGTGAAGGGCGTGGGGTGCGTTCGCGCTCGCCGACGGCGATCTACGGCATCCCGCGGAGGGCCGGAAAATGGCTCGGAGTAGGATTTGCCGCACATGAAACAAAACACACACTAATTAATTTATAACACATACCTACATGCTTTTATACCAACCAATCAAAATTTCCCACACATGAAAATTATTCACTCACATTGGCATGCTAGCAGGAGACACAAAATGAGAACACTATGCATATAAATTATATGATGAGAGAGATGTGAAGGGGCTCACGGCCAATGGTTGCGGCTGGAAGTAGGAGAGAAAGAATGCACAGGGGTCTTGGGTGGTGCTGCCTGCGAACCACAGCGAGGAGGGGGCCTGGGGCTGTCGCTAGCGCACTGGTGGGCTCGGGTCTGCTGTGCAAGGTGCTGGTGGAAGTTCGGCGGCTGTGCGTGCGTGGGGAAGTCCAAGGGGTAAGATGCTGGTTGCCGTCGTGGAAGAGGAGCTCGCGGCTTGGCCAGGAGATGGGGGAGATCCGGCAGGGCTGCTGCCGCCTAGATGCGGCCTGAGCGCTGCTGCGCTACTGGTGTGCGCCGGCCATGGATCGGCTGCTGTGGAGCTGTCCGCGCCGGGGAGGAGATCTTGGGCGCTGCTGGATCTGGGCGTCGCTGGATGGGGGTGCGGGGAGGAGCTCGGTTGGGGGAGAAGCCGGCTGGATGGGGCGCTGGGCTTGGTGCCACGGCTGCTGTGCTCGGCGTGGTGGCCTGGGTTACGGCCTGGAGGCAAGGGAAGAGGGGATGGGGTTGTGTGAGATGTAGGCGGCTGGATTGTGGAAGGAGAAGTATTATGATAGGATTAGTTATAGTTTTGATTAGGTTTTGGGGTTAATCTAACGGTTAGGAAGAGATCATGTTTATATATATGGTTTGGATTTATTAGGTATAGAGTATTGGAGTTATAGGGTAATGGGTAGTGGGTTTTTGATGGGTATATGGATCCAATGGGTTAATGGGTATTGGGTTAAGTCTAAATGGGTATGGGTAGGATTAGATAATGAGACAAATATTGGGAAAAGATTAAGGATACAAGGAAAGGAGATAATGCTACAAACAATAATAAATTGCATATCCAATAATAATATTAACATGAAAAATAATAAATTAACTTGATTAAATAAAAATAATCTGCAAATCAAAATAAAAATAAAAATACAATATTTCTAACTGGGGATCTTACACCTATATATAGGCCTCATGTATTCACTTTTACAATAAATAATGAAATTAATGAAAATTTGTTACTATTTGTGAGTTGGCTATGGATGTTGAATCCTCTTTCTATTAGTGGTGGGATGCCTTATTAAAGCTCGATTAGTGGTGGGATGCCCTAATTGGTTTATCATAATTCTATTTCTACTCTCTCAGTCTCTCCACAACAAATTTCTTTCCTATCTAAATGTATTGTTGAATCTCTCTCTCGCCACGTCTACTGCCGATCTCGACGCTCATTGTTACCATCTTCCTCACCGTTGAAGCTGAGGCCATCCAGACCTTCTCCATGCCATCAAAAGTAAGAAAAAATAGTTTTACGTGAGAAAATTCTGCAAGCTTCCTTATTCGACTTATATCTCACTCATCTGAAGCCCAAACCACATACTGTTTGAAGCGTGGGATTCGTGATAGAAAAAGATACAATACTGAAGAATTTCAGAGTAAGAAAATAGAGAAAACCAGATTTATTTCACGAGTAATTCAAGAGGTACAATTTCAATCCATAAACTGTTTATTTATAAGTGAGATATACATCTATAACTTATTACCAATTTTGATCTATTGTCCACTTTAAAATGCGAGCATGTGATCTGTTTCTCATTTGTAATTGCTTGACTCTTTATTGACAATAAAATCTATTACCTGCATCATAATAATATTTAATTAGTACTTTGATATTTGAATTGATCTAATACGTATATGCATGTTAAGGAAACATGCTAATATTTACTGTTTTAAGCTTTTCTACCAACGATCGTTCTTGTTGGTGAAATATTTAATTGAGCTATTTTATCTATTGCTTTCGCACACGAACACGTTTCACATTACAATTTGTCATAAGCTTAGTTTGTGATATTAGATGTTATTTCCATCGAGCAGATAATAGTTTTGGTAGTAGATGCTTGTTGGTCATCATGTCAGCACCACAAAGGCTGTGAATATTGTGACATTATTAATTCACTATGACATTATTATTCACTATGAATTTTATATCTCAGAATATTTTTTTAGCCTGAAATTAATGCAGATTTCAGGGCCAGACAAACTACAGTGGTCAGTTTCTGACCTCCCTGAGATCTCGAAGCGTGTCCATCTAGCCTCATGTTGATCACGCGACACGTGGTTTTATCCAAAATCTCCAGAGGAGTCCTGATCCCATTCAAACTCTGAACAGATCAAACGGTTAGAAGAACAAGGATAAAATCAATTTTGAGTGCCCTTACCTCTAAGCCAAATCTGCACTTGAATTTGGCGGTTATGCTTCGAGAACAGATCATCCACATTGACAGCTGGGCCACTGGATAAAGATAAACAATTCTTTTTCAATTCAAACGAGAACGTTTGGTTCTAACCGCCTCCATGATAAGCAGTTAAGATAGGATAAAATGTTCAGTTAGATGAGTTAGATGAGAATCTTGTTACTTTATCTAAAGATAGTGCCGAATTTGAAGAAAAATTTAATTTTTTTTGGCACTCTTGACTCCAATGGCTGTAAGTTTTCAGCTGAAGGTGGAGTTTTGAGAGTTAGCAAAGGCTCACTTATTGTGATGAAAGGAAAGAAGGTAAATACCCTTTATATCCTTCAAGGTAGCACGGTGACAGGTGATGCCGCTGTGTCAATGTCAGAAGACCCAGACTTAGATACAACTCATTTGTGGCATATGCAGTTAGGGCATATGAGTGAGAGAGACTACATGTGTTGAGTAAGCAAGGTTTGCTTTGTGGTCAGAAAACAGGAAAGCTTGACTTTTGTGAACATTGTGTTTTTAGTAACCAGCACAGAGTTTCTTTTGGTACAGGTGTTCACAGGACTAAAGACACCTTAGACTATATCGAAAGGTAGAGCTAGTTATCTTCTGACTTTAATTGATGATTATTTCAGAAAAGTTTGGGTGTATCCTCTCAAGCATAAGAGCGATGTGTTTGCTACCTTCAAGCAGTGGAAGGTTATGATTGAAAAGCAAACCGAAAGAAGGTGAAGCACCTCAGGACCGACAATGGAATGGAGTTTTGTTTTATGGAGTTTGATCAATTCTGGAAAAATGAAGGAATTGTGCGGCATCGTATAGTTTGGTACACACCACAACGGAATTAAGTTGCAGAAAGGAGTGCAGGAGAGCACTCGCGCTGAACCAGTCAATGATACTTAAGGTTCAATTTCAGGTGATGATACGCTGCAAGAACAACAGTATTGCCACCGGGAGAGTAAGAAGGCAGATTCGTCCACCTAAATGATACATCTATACAGATATGGTCGCTTATGATCTAAGTGTGGCATAATCTATTGAGATTCCAGAGCCTTTCCACCTACAATGAGGCTATTAGTTCTGATGAAGCTGCAGAATGGACTGTTATTATGACTGAAGAGATGGAATCTCTTCACAAGAATCAAACATGGGAGTTAGTGAAGCCATCCAGGGACAGAAAATTGGTACTGCAGATAATCCAGCAGATATGATGACAAAGCTCATACCTTCGCGCAAGTTCGAATACAGTCTCAAATTGTTTGGTGTTCAAAGTAGTGAAGGTTGAGCCGTTGAGACTAGAGAAGACAAAAAGAATCCAAAGGACGCTTGATACAGTTCAAGTTAAGGTGGAGAGATTTGTTATTCATTCAAGATTAGGTAGAGATTTGTTAATATGTCTTTAATGAATAAACCAAACCATAATTTTAGACCTTTTTTCAAGATCTCTAGCCACCCTTGAAATCTCAGCCACGCTAAAAGTTATCAATAGCCATTCTATGAAGATCATCGTCACCCTATGAAGATCTTAGCCACCCTATGATTTTAATATATGTGTAGGGTGAAGTGATGAAGGGGTTTAGAAGTTTTGCCTATAAATAGGCATCACATTACATAAGATTTCAAGAGTAAGGAAGTGAGAAGAGAGAGTTGCTAAATAGTGTATTATCATCTCTTTTCTCTTGCTATTTATCTTCCTTTTATTAAGCTCTAATGAGTTGGGTTTCATTGGGCTTGGGTGAGTGAGATTAGAGTTGCAATCTCTTATATTCTCCCCTTTTGATTAGTGGATTTCTCTTACTGTCTTCTCTCGTGGACGTAGGTCACATTGACCGAATCACGTTAAATACTGGTGTGTTGTCCTCTTTATTTCATTAGCTTATATTGTTATCTGTCTCTCTTTATACTTGTCATCTCTTGCATTAAAAACCCACTGTTTAAACACCTTTCCAGAAAAAACGTCTCAAATGATCAGTTTTGTCTATCAGCCATTGCAACATGAAGAAGAAAGACATGAAGTAGAGTGGAAAACTCGTGAGTATAGAGTTAACCAGGATCAATTTACCACCACGAGATAGTGAATGTCCCTTCCAAGTAAGTAGACTCTTATCAATTCTATCGAGTAGTGGCTGTCAGTCTGCTTTGGAGAAGGAGGTTGACTTAAGCGGGAGGCCAAGGTTGGGTGATCGACTTAAGCGAGAGGACAATGCTTGATCAACATTTGATATACTGAAGGAGCTCCAGAATTGCCTCACATTATTATCAAAGTTGTCATGAGGTAACCACATATTTTCAAATCTGAAAATCAGAGAGTGGATTAAATTTTCACTAGTATCATGGAGGATTGGAATGTGGTCTGAAAGGATGCGGGGGAGGGAATGAGCTGAGGTTCCAAGATATTGCTATTCCCATTCTAAAGAGAAAAGGAACTGATCTAGTTTAGCAGATGTGGGTGGTTTTCAGTCACTTGTTCATGTATATGAGCGACCTACTAATGAGGGTTCAATGAGTCTAAGGTACCAGATACGGTCATTAAAACCGCTCATTCCTTAAATATAAATTTCTGGCCCAGTTCTCTCACCAAAATATCTAGTTACGTTGAAAATCTCCTCCTATCAACTATGGTCCCACCACCCAACCACTAGCATCATGAAGCTCTTGCCAAAAGTCTGCTTTATGTCCCTCATTATATGGTCCGTACACTGAGGTTATCACAAAATATTGACCAGAGCTACGGTGTGTGAGACAGACTAAGAGTACGAATTCCCTAACCAACTCTCCTGAGTAACCAAACACATCGTCACGCCAACCAATAAGTTGCCCACTCGCTGCCTCTAGGGAGCTCAAATGTCGCCAACCTCTAAGAGAGGAACTCCCAGTAGATTTGAGAAAAGTGTATGCAAGAAAAGCAGTTTTTGTTTCTTGCAAAAGTACTACATCAATAGCATACATTTTTAAAAAGTCTCGGATACAACTTCTTTCGAGAGGACATCTAATCCTTTAACATTCTAGGATGAAAATAACATAAAGCAGCAAAATACACTCTAAAAATACATGAAAACATGATGCAATCAGCTTGCCTCCGTGGCACAGAACTCCCGAGCCCTGTCCTGGTCCTTCTTGAGGCTAGCCGCGACATCAGTGCCGGAACCACCCAATGTAATGCCACAAGGTATGGTGATCTCCATAATCAGCTCATCAGTAATCTCTTCTAAGGAGTCCGAGACTGGGATGTGCGCTGAGCCAAGCAGACTATTCTGAGGAACCAGCCTAGCAGAAAGGGGCATGATTGTTCCATCCCCCTCATCATTCTCAATCCCCCTCACTGGCTACTGCAGCGGCAGAGACCGCTGCATTAGAGGATAGCCAGTAACCATCTTCGGATGGGGAGCTACGTCAGTGCCGTTCGGCGGCGACCGGACTGGCAAAGAGGGATCCACAGGATCCAGCTCCACACCGTCGAAACTAGCGGCGTCCAAACCAGCATCAGCGCCGCTGACTCCAGCAGCAACCTCCTGCAACTGGAGCTAAGCCTGATGCACAGAGGTCTCAGTTGCTGGTAGGAGATGCAGAGACAAGGTCTGAGATGGATTCGAATGAACCAGGGTGGCTGGGAAATTCAGAATTATACATGCTGCATGACACGTACTATATTGCATTGCCATAAACTTGTGCAGGTTATGTTGGTGCATTTTGAGCTCAGTATAGTTTGTCCTTAATTTATGCGATGAATATCATCGATCTGACTGATTGTACATTTTGGGGGGAAAAAATTCCCCACTGAAACTATACATTGTCTTTAAACTATAAATGCAAAATATTTTTAGAGCACTGCTTTTAGTATTTTTTGCGCACGTATTTGGGGTTCATAACTGTTCTCAGGGAGAAAATAGAGCCTTTGCAAATGGAAAGAAAATCTGAAAAAGGCCTCTTTGAAACCATCTTGAAAGTTTATGTCGTTACTCAGATGAATAATAAAAAAAATACTTGAAAGTTTATTATTCAAATGCCAAAAATGCTTACATGCAAAGAAAAACAACTATCTAGATATGAGAAAGATCAGAGGCTCCAGTGTACAACAACAACAATAACAACTAAGCCATTTGTCCCAAGTATTTGTAGTAGGCTATATGAACCAAAAGAGAATTATGCCGGATCGGGCACATGGATCAGCTTTTTCCACTCATTCTTATCGAGCAATATGCCTTCACAAAGACCTTTAGCCTTTATATCTTTTCGTATTACCTTAATCCATATTTTCTTCAGTCTCCCCTGCGCTCTTTTAACTTGCCCTAATTTGATATGCTCTACTCGCCGGACTGGTGTAGATTTACATCGCACATAACCAAACCATCGTAGGCGGTTTTCTCTCATCTTCTCTTCTATAGAAGTTACGCCTATCTTAGTACGAATATTCTCATTTCTCAGCTTATCTCTCCTCGTGTTACTACACATCCAACGAAGCATACACATCTATGCTACACTCATCTTCTGGGCATGATATCTCTTTATAGCCCAACATTCTATGCCATATAACAAAGCTAACCTAATAGCAGTCCGATAAAACTTTTTCTTCAGCCATAACGGAATATTATGATATCATAAAACTCATGTTGCGCTCCTTCATTTCAACCAGCCAGCTTGGATCATATGGTTGACATCACTATTGATCTCCCCATCCTTTTGGCAATTACTTAAAATGACTACTCATAGGTATTTCTTGACCATCTAATGTTACAATGCTATGATCTCGGATTCCTATTTACTGAATTTACACTCTATATACTCTGTTTTGGTCCTAATTAATCTAAAATCTCGAGATTCTAGAGTTTGCCTTTATAACTCCAATTTTGCATTTACCCCAGCTATCGTTTTATCGACTAGGACAATATCATTAGTAAATAGCATACACCATGGTATCTCATCCTGAATAGCTCTAGTAAGCTCATCCATCACTATGGCAAATAAGAATGGACTCAATGCAGATCCTTGATGCAATCAATTATGATAGAAAAATCACATGTTATGCCTCGATAGGTTCTAACGTTTGCCACTACTCCATCGTACATGTCCCTGATTATGTCAATATATTTAATGGGGACTTCATTTTTCATCAATGTCCACCATAATACCTCTCTTGGCATCTTATCATAAGCTTTTTCTAAATCAATAATGACCATATGCAAATTTCTCTTCCTCTCTCAAAATCGCACTATAAATTGACGAAGCAAATGAATAGTCTCTGTCGTCGATCACCCTGGTATGAATCCAAACTGGTTCTCTGATATTTTAATATTCTGCCTTAGCCTGTGTTCAATTACCCTTTCCTAAAGCTTCATGGTGTGACACATGAGTTTTATTCCACGATAGTTTGAACAACTCTTGATATCACCCTTGTTCTTATATAGAGGTAGTAGGGTACTCTTTCTCCACTCATTTGGCATCTTTTTAATTAGCCAGATCTTATTAAAGAGGTTTGTCAGGCATCTCACGCTCACCTCTTCTAAGCATCTACATACCTCAATAGGAATTCCATCCGGGCCAACAACTTTTCTTGACTTCAGTGTACAATTTCTAATAGTTTTTATGTGATGAAAATTTTTCTAAACATGTCTTATAGCTAACATTTTTTTTATAAAATTCTAGTTCCAACTTCTAACTTGTATCAAAATCACAAGTGTCAATATAGTACAATAATAAAAGTCTCTTTGTAGTGATTTTAAAACTCTTATTCCTAATCAATTAAAAACAATTAAAATAAGGAATCAAACTCTTATTTCTAATCTACTTTTTATTAAATTTTAAAAATAAAAAACTTTAAAACTAATCCTAATACAATTATGAATCTTCAATTTAAGTTGTAGAAACTCTAAAACCCTAAATCAAGTCAAATTTTGATTTTCTTACTTCTATTAGGATTTGAATTATAGGTTCCAAAAATCAATATTCATAAGATCCAAACTCAAAGCAACAACTTGACTCATCAAGTTGACAATAATGGACCAACAATTATATATTGGCCGTCGGGACGAATCTCATGAGGGGCGACATTTCCTCATTGAGCTATGCCATGAAATTTTCCCATCACAGTCGAGGGGGTCAGGCTGTTGGTGTGTAGGAGATTAGTTTGCGGAGTATTGCAAGCGCTCTAAGATATCCCTATATTAACAAAACAAAAAACAAACAAAAACAAAACTATATATTTAGAGTCCCTTAACTTCTCCTTGGTAATAAGGGGCTGTAAATCTATTGATTAAGCCAATTTGTGCAGGACAAAGAAAAAGAAGAGGAAAAAGAAACAGAACAACAAAAAAGAACATTTAGAGCACTATAAAGCACCCTACATAGAGCTGCTGGCGATGGCAAATGCAATACCTTTTTTCAGCTTGGGTGCAATTTTTATTATTTAATCAAAGTTAATATACTATATATCTCTCTTAAAATTCTTAATATTCTTAATAATTTTATAACTTAATTAAAATATTACTTGTTATATTAACTGTAGGGGGAGAGGAGATAGAGGAGTAGAGGAAGTTAGCACAGAGATTGAAAATCAAAGGAGCGAGAAGCGGAGCATTAAGCAGGCCAAATTGTGCTCCCGGTCGGCTGCCCGGTCGACCGGTGGAGAAGATCGGTCGACCTCCCGGTCGACTGGCGTGCACGACGTGCACAAGGTTAGCCCGGTCGACCGCCCGGTCGACCATGGAAGAGAGCGGTCGACCAGCCCGGTCGACCGACTGAAAGCAGGCTGCTCTCGGTGGGGCGCGGTCAACCGGCGCGGTCGATCGTGGAATGAGTCGGTCGACCGGCCGCTCGACCGACAGACGCGTTTTTTACTGCCTTTTGGGATTCGAATTCCTTTCCTGGATGGGATCGAATTCAATCTGGGTTTCCTTAAATCCAGGGACTCTGTGGCTATAAATAGGGGCTAGAGCTCTCATGTATTGTATCCCTAAGAATCTCCTGAAAAGTTTTCTCTGTATTAGTTTGTATTGATTGTTGAATCAATAAAATCTCTCTCCATTGCCCCGAGGAAGTAGGCACGTTGCCGAACCTCATTAAATACTGCGTTGATTGCTTTTCTCTGTTGTTCTCTTCCTGTCGTGTTGGGTACGTCTCCGGCTGCATCTGTCTCCGTCCGGTGGGCGGATTCCTCAGAGAGGTTGTTGTCCCGCGCGCGCAACAATTGGTATCAGAGCATCCCAGGTTCGTCGTGGGATCATCTGGTGATTCCAAGGGCATCAGTTGCTGTTTGGTGGAGATCGTGTGTCGATCTCGGAGAGGCGTTGGGACTGTTTGTGGGATCGTGTGTCGATCTCAAAACAGCGTGTAGATTGCTCGAGGAATCAGTTTGGAGGAGTAGATTGCTTCGGAAACTCTTCGAGGGTTTCGCGTGGAGGTAAAGATCCTGTCTTTATCTAGTTTGTTTTATCTAACTCTTTTTGTTTCTACATTGTTTTGAGGAATCAGTTGAGAAGATGGCTGGAGAAAGTACATCGGTGAGATCCATGAATCCACATCCGAGGATTGATGTGGTGAAGTTCAACGGCACAAACAACTTCGGTATATGGAGGTGTGAGGTGATGGATGCGCTGACGGCATCAAACCTCGAAGACACTCTACGGTTGGAGAAGAAACGCGCATCAGCAACAGAAGAAAATTAGGACAAGATGAACCATTCGGCGTGTGGCTTGATCAGGTCTTGTTTGACAAAAGACATCAAGTATCAGGTGTTGCATGAGACATCTGCGAGGCAGCTGTGGGAGATCCTGGAGAAGAAGTATCTGACGAAAAGCATAGAATCGCGATTGCAGTTGAAGAGTAAGCTTTATGGTTTTCAGATGTAAAGAGGATGCTCCATCAATGAACACTTGAATCGCTACACGAGGCTTCTTACAGATCTAGTTAATGGGGATGTGGAGACCAATGAAGAGGATAAGGCGGTAATCCTATTGAATTCTCTTCCTAGGGAAGAGTATGAGATATTTACTCTTACATTGATCAATGAAAGAAAATCCCTTAATTACAGTGAGGTGTCTGCTGCTCTTGTGAGTTATGAAGTAAGAAGACATGACTGACTATCTTCTTCGGAGAATACAACAGCAGAGGCATTGGCGGTAAGAGGCAGAAGTTCCAATAGAAAGGGAAGAGATGATCAGGGAAGGTCAAAGTCTAGATCAGACTTCAGAGATCTGAAGAGGAATCAGTGCGCCTAGTGCAAGGAACTAAGACACTGAAAAGTTGATTGCCCGAAGGCCAAAGATAAGAAGATGGAGTCAAAACCAAGGCGAATCTCGCACAGGCGGATGGATCGGATTCAGACTCATCGGTATTCTCTCTCGCTGTTACTACTCCTACTGTTGATTACTCAGATAAGGCTGAGTGGATCTTAGATACCGAAGCCACCTATCATGTGTGCCCGAACAGGGCCTGGTTTTCTAGTTTTGAGAAGGTAGATGGATGTTACACGGTCATGGGTGATGATCATCCGTGTAATATAGAAGGGATGGGTACAGTCTGTGTCAAGATGGTTGATGGGATAGTACGAGACTGAAGGAGGTGAGGTATATATCTCAACTCAAAAAGAATCTTATCTCTGTTGGCGCTTTGGAAGCATTGGGTCTTGTGATATCTATACGAGATGGTGTTCTCAAGATGATCATAGGCACAATGGTGGTGATGAAGGACGTCCGTTGGAATAATCTCTACTACTTGAAGGGTAGTGTGGTTACAGGTCAGGTGAAGACTTCTAATTCTTCAGATGATGGTTACACAAAGGTCTAGCAGGTGAAGGTCGGACATGGAGGTGAAAAGTTTTTGCAAGCTCCTGCAAAGAAGGGATCATTGGAAGGTTCTGCTACCTACAACTTGGAAGGTGAACACAGCGTTTTGGACAAGAAGAAGGTAAATTTCAGCATCAGTACTCACCGCTCAGAAAGTCTTCTTGATTATATTCACGTAAGCGTTTGGGGACCTGCTAAGAATACATCGCTTGGAGGTCACAGGTACTTTATCTCTTTTATTGATAGTTTATCTAGGCATTGTTGGATATATCCCATGAGATAAAGGTGTGAAGCCCTAGATATGTTGGTGAAGTGGAAAGGAAGAATGGAGAAGCAGACAGGTTAGGAAGATCAAGGAGCTACAGATTGGTAATGTTGGAAGAGACATGAACCAATTCCTACAATTTGGCCAGAACACCGGTATTGGTACTCACTTCACAGAAGGTATATATGGGTTGGCTAAGGAAATAAACCGTTCATTGCTGGAGAAGGTTCGGTGATTGTTGTCTAATGCAGGATTAGACAAATCGTTTTGGGCTGAGGCGATTGTGTATGCTAGCCATCTCATAAATGGATCAACTGTGATAGAAGGTAAAACTCCATTGGAAATCTAGTCTGAGAAAGCTGCTTAAGATCATGATTTGCTGCAGGAATTTGGAAGTCCGATCTACTTCAGTGCCAAGGATTGCATGGTGAATCCGCGAGCAAAGAAGTTTGTGTTTCTGGGTGTCAAAAGGAATATGAAAGGCTACAGGTTATGGGACCCCAAAAATAGAAGATCGTGTTGAGTCAGCATGTCACGTTGCATGAGACTTCAGTGTTGAAGTCTACCGTCTCTCAACAGGTGAAGAGGACGGAGACCAAGGAAGTATCACAGCGGGTGGAGGTTGATGCTACTCCACCATCTCCAGTTGGTTCGGTATCAGTGAAGACTTCACCAGATGTGACACCGGGTGGAGATCATGTAGCCAGGGTTGATACTGAATATGTTGAAGATATTGATGAGAATGTCGAGTTGTTTGCAGCCATTGGAACCAAGGTAAAACCACGCTCATGGGTAAAGAAGCATGAATCTCAAGCTTGTGATTGCGACAAGCTAAAGTTAAAGGCTGTTGTTCTCCATGATGGTCGTGAGGAGGTTCATATGACTCAGCTAGATAGGTTCGCTGCTGAAGATTCAGGTACAAGTGCTTGAGCTTAATGGAGCTCATTTGAATGAACTACGGTTGGCTTGATCCTTTGGGCAAGGTACGTAGGCAACCGTAAAGGCGCAGCCATTTGGTGATGTAACCCGTATGAAGTTAATTAGGTTCTCGAGAAGCCGATTGGAACTTCACGTAGAGGTGGAGAGACTTCACGTAGAGGTGAAGTGTTGTGGCTAGTTGGAATTCACGTAGAGGTGAAGCATTGTGATCTCGATGAACAGATGATCTTCTGGTAAGAAGACAGTTGAACTTGCATAGGAGGGGTGTGCATCTAGTTTGTTGAAGCCGATGTGGTGTTCTGTGTGCTCTACTCGGACTTGGTTGGACCGTCAGCTAAAGACATGTAGACTGGATAGAGCTAGTTTGTCATGGTCCCAGTTTCTAATTATAGTATTAGGCCAACAAAACAAGATTTTCTTAAAAATTTTGGCGGCACCTCCCCTAAAACCTTGATTACGCCATGCTACAACAACAACAATATTGGCCCACAATGGCCCAAAACCACCAACATCATATTTCGGCGCACTTGGCCTACTTATCAACATAAAAGGAAATCATCATCACGTTACTTCACATTCATCAATTATGTTCCATGATGAACCACGACATTCATCCCAACAATGCATAACATCAACCATGGTAGGATCTAGTACCCTTCATCAACACTACAAAGATTACATTTCAAGTTCAAGTTCTTGTGTCCAATGGCCACACACAAGGCTTAGATTTTAAGTGATAACACCCCAAAACCAACTTACATATACCAAGTTCTCATATACATACAATACGTAATACCAAGAGTAAACAAAATATAAGAAGAGACGATTGACCACAGGTAAAGTATGTGAGAGTCGATCATTCCTTTCTCTTAAGATTCAGAGTCTAAGTCGGTCTCTTACCTCTGTCCGAACCTGAAATTGTAAAAACAAAAATGAACGGAGTGAGCTTGACAGCTCAGTGAGTAAACAAATCTATATTGCTAATTCAATTACTTACATTAATAGGTTTTAAGTTGACAATTTCAGTTATTAGCGGATTTCCGTCTTACTCTCGCATACATCTAAGATTTAAGGTAGATGTCTCAACTACCATAAATTTTACTTAGGTTTATCACAATTACATTTAGCACAGTATAGAAAACAAATTTACAGTTGTCACTGTCTTCCCCCTCCTACCGGCTCCCGCCGGCCCCTTCCTCTGAGTAATATATATATTACATACATATACATAATATAGTTGTCACCGTCTTCCCCCCTCCTGCCGGTTCTCGCTCGGCCCCTTCCTCCGAGTAATATATATAATACATATATATGTATAATGTAGTTGTCACCGTCTTCCCCCTCCTGCCGGTTCTCGCTCGGCCCCTTCCTCCGAGTAATATATATAATACATATATATGTATATTGTAGTTGTCATCGTCTTCCCCCTCCTGCCGGTTCTCGCTCGGCCCCTTCCTCCAAGTAATAAAAAAAACATACACAACATATATCATTCTAAGTAATATACCATTGTACATTTGATTTTAATATTTCATGAAGATAAGCAAGCAATTCTCCCGTATGGGTTCATATCTATATGTGTATATAATCCTCATAATATAAAAAAAATTAGATCCTTCTTTAATAAGAGTATCGTACTACATTAAGGATTCAAATTTAGTGTCCATACGTAGTATTGACATTTTCCTTTTTTATTTCTCGCTATGATACCAAGTCTGATACCTCACGTGCAATGTATCTAGCTAGATTAACGGTATAATATACACATACATTTCATAAAATTTCGTAATATCTTTCGTTACTTGTAACCTAAACCATTTCTCAAATATTGATTTGATTTACATAATCAAAAGGAAGAGCTACCTGATTGTCTCAAGTATGCTAATATAGGACTAATCTATGTAGTGCACATCCTGTGGAAGTAAAATACTAATTTCATAACATGATTTCTCTTTTCATTCTATATATAATCTGTATACAAGTTTATCTCAATTCTTGATTTATTCAACAATTCATTCATCCAATAGTTAGCAACTTTATAGCCTTGATATAATTGTTTACAGTTTACTCATCTTGCTTCCGATGAGTGCCCCGGGGAATAATTTCGCCTACACCACTCCCCGAATTGAAGCCCTAAACAAAAATAGGCCTAATAATTAATTATTGATGCTCAAGGACACTCTAATCCAAGTAAAATTCATGGCTTACCTTTGATTAAATTCTGTTTTCTTGATCTCTTAGTCCGAGATCTTGCTATGCGAACTCCCCCGACTCCTCCCCGACCTCCGCCCCGAACCCCTCCCTCCTTCCCCCACGGCGCGTACGCCCGCAGCACGCACGCAGAGCGCGCTCGCACGCGCGCCTGCCGCGCTCCACGCCGCGCGCGCGGCACTTCTTCCCCCGCCGCGCCTGTAGGCGCGGCTGCCTTGATGGCCGTGCCGCCGAGCTCGCCGCCCTGCTGGGTGGGTGCTGCTGCTAGGGTTAGGGAGGGTAGAGAGAATGTTAGAGATGGGGAGGGAAGAAGAAAGAATGGAAAAAAATAGAGAGGAAGTTACCTTGTGTACAAGATCCAGGGAAGGGGGTAAGTTGCTCTGGTTAGATGCAGAGAAGGGAAAAGGTGGAAGGTGATTCTTTCTATTTTTATCCATATTGCTTTATATTTTATTATTATATTTAAGTTATGGTTCCAAGGTACATACAACAATGCCACCACACCATTTCTCCTCCCAAGGTTTCCTATTAAAGCTCCACATCACCCCCACCCCTCCCCACTTCTCTCCAGCGAATTCCAAGTTTTTTTTTTCTTTTTATTTTTAAGTTATAGGAAATTACAAGTATATGTGTAAATATGATGGGGTTTGGATTACTTAGTGTAGAAAATTGTAATGGGATATTAATTCAACAAATACATATGTACGTTCATACCATGCATTCCCGCTGTATTTCTCCAAATTAAAATTTTAATTCCTCACATCCTAATTGTTAGAAATTATTTTAAATTTAGGTGTGAATCTGGATTAATTAGGAACGGCTGTTACACAGTCAGTTGAAGAGTCAGTGTTGACTCATGATGAGTTCTTCGTGATGTCATGAAGTTGCTGAGTGAGAGACACGTTCGGTGATCGGCATGTATGGAAGTTCTCCTAAGGTGAAGTGATGGGAACGCATGTATGGTGCATTCCGGTTGATAGCTGAGGTACAGATTCCAAGCCGAGATCGTATGTCGATTTCGCTGAGATCGTGTGTCGATTTCGTCCGGAGCGCGCAAGCCGAGATCGTGTGTCGATTTAGCCGAGATCGTGTGTCGATTTCGCCAGGTGATAGACTGGAGTTCGTTGGAGATCGACTCAGATTTGAAAAATCTTCACCAAGGTGGAGAATTGTAGGGAGAGAGAAGATAGAGGAGTAGAGGAAGTTAGCACAGAGATCGGAAAGCAAAGGAGCGAGAAACAGAGCATTGAGCCGGCCAGATTGTGCTCCGGGTCGGCCGGTGGAGAAGGCCGGTCGACCAGGGGCGTGCACGACATGCACAAGGTGAGCCCAGTCAACCGCCCGATCGACCGTGGAAGAGAGCAGTTGACCGGCCCGGTCGACCGACCCGGTCGACCGATTGAAACCGGTCGACCGGCGCGGTCGACCGTGGCATAGGTCGGTCGACCGGCCGGTCGACCGACAGACGCGTTTTCTACTGCCTTTTGGGATTCGGATTCCTTTCTGGATGGAATCGAATTCAATCTGGGTTTCCTTAGATCCAGGGACTCTGTGGCTATAAATAGGGGTTAGAGCCCTCATATATTGTATCTCTAAGAATCTCCTGAAAAGTTCTCTCTGTATTAGTTTGTATTGATTGTTGAATCAATAAAATCTCTCTCTCCCTTGCCCCGAGGACGTAGGCACGTTGCCGAACCTCGTTAAATTCTGTATTGATTGCTTTTCTCTGTTGTTCTCTGTTCCTGTCGTGTTGGGTACGTCTCCGGCTGCATCTGTCTCCGTCCGGCGGGTGGATTCCTCGGAAAGGTTGTTGTCCCGTGCGCGCAACATTAACTTATGAGTTAAAGTTAACTCGTATGAGTTGTTAAGCCACTCACATCAGAATTAAAACATCCGAGCGAATCGAGTTTCAAAATAATTTCAAGAAAAGACATCCATCTTATTTCATACATGCCATATCCAACTTACAAGCAGTAAGAGTAACATAAATGGCACAAGCAACATTATTCATGCACTATATCCTACTTACAAGCAGGATTAGTTGTATGCGGTGTAGTTTCATTATTTTTTCTTTAATGACGTCCATCTTATTCATAAGTGCTAACTTGTGAACCAGAGTACCCTCTGAGTACCGCTATATTCACAAAAAATTTAATGATTTAAAGAAAATTTTTAGGCAACAAACAAAATTGAAAAGAAATACAGTTTCCAAAAAAGAAACATTCGGCCCTTCAATAAACTGGGTGGGTAATGCCTTCCAAAACCATGTACGTTGGTAACACGTGATGCAAGAAACAAACAGAATTCTAACAGAAGGTATCAAAGTGAGTATAAGAAACCTTGAGGTATTAAGTATTACTGAAACAAATAATAAGGTATTCTTTTGAAAGTACCCCTAACTCAGGGCATTTTAGTGCATTTTATCCTGGATATAAAAGACTAGATCTACGTATGTACTGAACCAAACCAAACGTGAAGCATGTACTATTATAACTAACTAATTAAAAGGAGAGGCACAATATATTACTGTACCAACGATTTCGGCTGCGAGATGAAGATGACTGAGCTCTGAATTCTGAGTCGTGGAGCGAGCAGCGAAGAGCCCGACCACTGCAACTATCAGCGCGCTCTCGGATCTCTGAGCTATTTATAGAAGAAGAGTCGTTGTTGTTGAGGTTGTTGTATACTAGTCTACGGACTAATATACTATAATCTAAAATTTTAAGTGGAGAATGGATCTTATTCAACTTTTCTTTCTTGCTTACTTGCTTGATAAAAACAAAGAGATACACTAGCCTTTTATAGGCAAATGACAATAATGCATATATGACTCTTTAACTTCTCCAATTCATGGTGACTCTTCATTTCTCCAAATTGATGATGACTCTTCATTTCTCCTAATTGAAGATGATGACTCTTCATTTCTCTCAATTGATGATGATGACTCATTTCTCCTAATTGATGATGATGACTCTTCATTTCTCCTAATGATGATGATGACTCTTCATTTCTCTAAATTGATGATGATGACTCATTTCTCCTAATTGATGATGATGACTCTTCATTTCTTATGGTCTCTTCTTCTTCCAAAATTAATGTCATAAAGACATTTTTATTTGATATTCCAACACACCTCCTCAAATCAAAATGTTTTCATACCGAGCATTTCTTTTAGCCTTCTGAAAGGTTCAATAGGAAATGACTTGGTGAAAATATCTGCTACTTGCTCCATGGTATGACAATACTCCAGCTCCACAGTTTTCTGCTTTACATGGCCTCTGAAAAAATGAAACCTTGTATCTATATGTTTGCTCCTCCCATGATGTACTGGATTCTTTGCAAGTTGGATGGCTGATTTGTTGTCCACAAATATTACAGTCGCTTCTTCTTGTGGATGATCCAATTCCTTTAAAATGTTCCGCAACCAAATAGCTTCACATACAGTAGATGAAGCTGCCACATACTCTGCTTCGCATGAAGATAAGGCCACAACTCCTTACTTCTTTGAGGTCCATGAAAATGCAGTTGACCCAAGATAGAAGACATAGCCAGTGGTGCTTTTCCTCTCATCTTGGTCACCTCCCCAGTCGCTATCTGAATAGCCTACTAACTCTGTAGTTTCACCATAAGTATAAAATAGATCAAGGTTGAGTGTGCCTTTGATATACCTTAGAATTCTCTTTGCAGCTAACCAATGAGACTCCTTCGGTGTCTCCATATAGCGACTCACAAGTCCGACTCCATAAACAATATCAGGCCTTGTGATCGTTAAGTACCTCAGGCTACCAACTAGACCTTTGAAAAAAGTCGAGTCTACAAAATCTCCAATTCCTTCTTTTGATAGCTTCATTCCTGTGGCTATTTGGGTGTTTACTGGGTTGCAGTTACTCATCTTGAATTTCTCCAATATCTCCTTCGTGTACTTCTTTTGAAATATAAATATCCCATCTTGTTGTTGCTTCACTTCGATACCAAGAAAATAGGACATCAATCCATTGTCCGTCATCTCAAATTCATTGAACATCGCCTCCTTGAATTCAGCAAGCATCTCGACGCAACTTCCTGTGTATAACAAGTCATCAACATAAAGACGAATTATTAGAAATTCGCCTTGATGGTTCCTCTTCATGTAGATGGCATGCTCATAAGGATATTTGATGAAGTCGTTTTGATGAAGATAACCATCAATTCGGGCATTCCATGCCCGTGGTGCTTGCTTTAAGCCGTACAAGGCTTTCTTTAGGTGATATACTTTGTCTTCTTGCCCTTTTACCAGAAAACCTTCTGGTTGTTGTACATACACCTCTTCTTCAAGAATACCATTAAGAAATGCTGACTTGACATCTAGATGATATATCTTCCACCTGTGATGAGCTGAAAGTGAAATTAATAGTCTCACCGTATCTAATCGAGCAACTGGTGCAAAGACTTCTTCATAGTCGATGCCGTATTTTTGTCTGTAGCCTTTCGTCACAAGCCTCGCCTTGTACCGATCAACTTCACCATCTGTTGTGCGTTTGATCTTGTACACCCATTTGACACCTATCGCCTTGTGATTTTGTGAAAGTGTTGTCAACTTCTATGTGTCGTTCTTCTGGATGGCATGCATCTCCTCCTTCATTGCTGATCGCCAACATTCTTCTTCCTTAGCCTCTTGGAAAGTGAGAGGCTCATGATCGGCATATAAACAAAAAAGATTAGTTTCTCCATCTTCTATCTGCTCATAGATCTCCCTGAGGCTTCTCATTTTGATTAGACCTCGTTGCGCGGAGGATTCGCTACTACTACCTTCCTCAGAAGATGGAGAACCTCTTGCAGGAGACGATGTAGCATGTTGAGGAGATGGTGGTGTAGTTGGTGGTGGAACCTCTTGTAGGGGCTCGTCAGGTTCATTCACCATAGGTTGCTCTTTGACAGTCTCTTCATTGCTCCAACTCCATGTTTCAGCTTCATTGAAGACAACATCTCTACTAACCACTAGTTTCTTAGTTAGTGGATTGTAAAGCTTGTATGCCTTTGACTCCTCGCTATATCCGATGAAAATGCATTTTTCACCATGATTGTCAAGCTTCTTCCTTTTGACTTCAGGTACTTGAGCATATGCAACACACCCAAAAATTCGTAGGTGTGCGACATTAGGCGTATAGCCGCTCCATGCTTCTTGAGGCGTCTTGCCCTTCACTTGCTTCGTCGGGTACCGGTTGAGCAAGTAGGTTGAACATGCCACAGCTTCTGCCCAAAACTGTTTCGGCAGTCCCTTTTCTTTAAGCATGGTTCTTGTCATGTCAAGAATAGTGCGGTTCTTTCTTTCTGCGATGCCATTTTGCTGTGGTGTATAGGCAGTAGTAAACTGCCTCTTTATGCCTTACTCCCTGCAATATTCTTGAAACATATTTGAGGTGCACTCACCACCTCGATCAGATCGGAGAGTTTTTAGCTTATAGCCACTCTCTGCTTCAACAAGAGCTTTAAAATTCTTGAAGGTAGTAAAGGCAGCAGATTTTTCTTTAAGAATGTACACCCACAACTTTCTACTGAAATCATCAATGAAGGTAATAAAATATCTATTACCTCCTAAAGAGACGGGATCTAGTGGTCCGCAGATGTCAGTATGAACAAGTTCTAATGGTGCCTCCGCTCTCCATGACTTTCCATTGGGAAAAGGAAGTCGTGTTTGCTTTGCCAATTATGCAAACTTCACAAGTATGACTTGGTGGATCGATTGTTGATAAACCTCGTATCATGCCGGCTGTAGATAGTAGCTTCAGGCCGCTGAAATTTAGATAACCGAAGTGAAGATGCCACCTCCATGACTCATTCTTTAGGAGTTCTTGAAAACACTTCTCAACTTTTGTGTTTAGATGTAAGGGAAACATGCGGTTCCTTGTCATCTTAATACAAGCTATAAGACCTCCTTTTGCATTTTTCAACCAAAGATGGTTGTTCTCCATATATACTTTATATCCTTTTTCGAGTAATTGATCGATGCTGAGAATATTACTTTTCATGTTAGGAATATAATAAACATCGAAAATATACTCGGGCTTACCATCCTTTTGATAGATTTTGATCTTCCCTCTGCCTTCAACGGAGAGTTTTGAAGAATCTCCCAAGCTCACACTTTCATGAACTCCTTCTGCGAGTTTCATGAATAGTTCTTTCTTCCCGCACATGTGGCTGCTAGCACCCGAGTCAAGGTACCAAACATCATTCTGAACACTTGAATCATCATGAGCAAGAAGAAGAGTAGAGTTATTACCCACATCATTTGTTGCTTCAGCAAGATTGGTAAGATCTTTAGTTCTGTGCCAGCAATCCGAGGCATAGTGTCCAAATTTTTGACAGTTGTAGCATTGGACGTTCTTATTGGTTCCTCGCCCAGATGTAAATCTTCCCCGATTGCTTCGTCCTCGACCTCTGAAGCTTTGGAACTCCACTTGATTTTGAGTGGTTCATTGTTGGAGACCACGTCCCCTGCTTCTGCCACGACCACGACCTCTACTATATGAGCCTCGATCATTTAGAGTCAGCTTTGACTCTAATGCTTGTTCCAAGACTATGGAACCAGTCTTCTTTTGCATGCGTTGCTCATGAACTTGGAGAGATCCCAAAAGCTCCTCTATTGAGATCTCCTCCAAATTCTTGGACTCCTCAATTGCCGCCACCACGTGCTCGAATTTTGATGTGAGGGATCGCAACAATTTCTCCATCACTCGGATGTCCTCCATCTTCTCTCCATTTCTCCTCATTTTATTCACAATTAGAAGTAATCGTGAATAATAATCGGAGATTTTTTCTTCATCTTTCATTTGAGCGGCTTCAAAATCGCCCCTCAAAGTTTGAAGGCGAATTCGCTTCACCCGCTCGACTCCTTTGTAGATGGTAGAAAGGATTTCCCATGCTTCCTTGCTCGTCGTTGCATCGGCAACTCTCTCGAAGGTAGGCTCGTCCAACCCTTGATAGAGTAGAAAACGAGCCTTGCTATCCTTCTTTCTTTGCTCTTTAAGAGCCTTCTTCTCTTCGACGGTGTAGGCGGCTTCTACCTCCGGTGTGGGTTCCTTAACCCATCAAAGATTAGCTCCCACAACTCTTGAGAACCAAATAGAGCTTTCATCTGAATTGACCAACTCTCATAGTTATCTTTCAATAACTTGGGCACTTGTGGATTGATGAGATTGTTGGTGGAGGCCATGAGGAGAAGAGGAAATGAAACAAAAATTGAATTGGCTCTGATATCAATTGTTGTATACTAGTCTACGGACTAATGTACTATAATTTAAAATTTTAAGTGGAGAATGGATCTTATTCAACTTTTCTTTCTTACTTACTTGCTTGATAAAAACAAAGAGATACACTAGCCTTTTATAGGCAAATGACAATAATGCATATATGACTCTTTAACTTCTCCAATTCATGGTGACTCTTCATTTCTCCAAATTGATGATGACTCTTCATTGCTTCTAATTGAAGATGATGACTATTCATTTCTCCTAATTGAAAATGATGACTCATTTCTCTCAATTGATGATGATGACTCATTTCTCCTAATTGATGATGATGACTCTTCATTTCTCCTAATGATGATGATGACTCTTCATTTCTCTAAATTGATGATGATGACTCATTTCTCCTAATTGATGATGATGACTCTTCATTTCTTATGGTCTCTTCTTCTTTCAAAATTAATGTCATAAAGACATTTTTATTTGATATTCCAACTGAGGTCACTTACCCAATGGCCCTCTTGCCAATGCGCAAAAATCAAATGACTTCGAATTTATTATTTCAGTGCATGGATCCAAAACAAGAAGCATCACCACATCAACGTTTATACAAATGCATCTAGTAGTCACAGGTGATACGCATTTTCTACTTTTTTTATCTCTTCGCTAGAATCCAAACTAAAGGCCTTAACTACCTGCGAGCACCATGTCGGATTTACATGGAGTGCACAGAAAATTCACGAGCCTATATTTTTTTAAGAAAAGACTTGATAAAGCTCTCTGGTGTTTCATTAATAAGTATATAATGAAATAATATCAAAAAAGAGAATGGTACAAAAATGTAAATATATAAAATTGATCCTTCCAATTCCGACAGTAGGTCTCCGACTTTCAAACGTCTTCCCGGCGTTATGGCGTAGTCTACTGGCGCCAACGCGATGACTCTTAAGATAGATTCTTACATAATACACGTTTCTTTTAAGAATGTTTCAGTCATAAAGATTTTATATTTAAACCGACCATATATTTACAGTTCTCTTACTACTCTCTCTCCTATAATAGCCCATCACAAATTCTTGCAACACAAGGAAAAAAATATAGAGAGAAGTTATAAACTAGTCTCACATATGAGTCACAGTTATACAACTTGTATACATATACATGTGTGGTACATTAGACTACAAGGCTTTTGTGTTCACTAGGATGAATGATGCACTATTTTATGTACATTACCTCTTTTGTGAACAACTACTACTTCATTAGTACTGTGACCTATATATTTACCTTCTGGGAATGACCTACTCTCTGTAAATCTCCGTCTTTGGGCTACGAACAAAATGTTTTACGTGCATGCTATCAACAAAAACTCACAGAAAGATGAAGAAAAAGAAAAAGAAAAGATGATGCACTGTTTGTTTAGGAGAGAGCCAAACAATGTCAACCCAAAAATATCTCAAATAAAATGGATAGGCACAGTTGCATTTGACTCAAAATAAAATTTGAGTCCAAATCCAAATTGAATTCTCAATTTTTATGTTTTTTTTTTTTAATGTGTTTCCTTTTATACTTGTCTTAAATTGAATACGAAACCTAAGTTTCTTTAGAGTTACGAGTCTCTGTTTGATGATTAGAAGTAGGAGTCTTTGGTATTGTTGAGTAGTATAAATATTGAAGACTGGTTTCAATTGTGTATGATTCCGTGAGAGTTTTTAATAGACTTTTGCTGGTTTTGAGAGGTTTCACGAGAGTAATTTTGTTAGCTTATATAAAATTTGGCATCTTGAGCGATTAAATAAATCAGCGAAAATCTTTTGCATATTCTTGCGCTCTATATTCTTCTTCAAATTTTTCTTTGTCATAACAGGCGCAGCTGGCCAAGTGGGCTGGTCTTTAGCTTGATTTTTTTTTTTTTGAGCCCTCCGATCATTCCCTTAACTACCACCTTAACCCACCTTAATGAGCCTCTGAGGATCAAAGAATGTTAGGATTTTGTCTTGTTTTCAAGAGGAGATGATAGTTTAAGATGATCCAATCGAGTTGAAGAAAATGATGACTTGAAGTAGAAGAAGAGAAACAGATTAAGAAAAATTAGTCGACTTATAAAAACTACTAGTTGACTAGGCCTAAGTACTAGTCGACTAGGACAGATACAGAGAGAAAGCAGTTTACAGTAGTCGACTATATATACCTATTAGTCGACTAGTGAAAGAGATTAGTCGACTAGGCCTAAGTGCTAGATGACTATACGGGCATTTTCTGAAGCAGAATTAGTTTTCTTTTCAGGCGCCGGTTTCCTTTTCTGGTAGAGTACGAATAGGACTCAGTTTCTATTCAATAAGGGATTTGTTTCTAAATATTAAAAGGTCTAAAATTCTTTTAGATCAAAGAGATCAACTCCTAATAGGATTGATCATGATTCTTCAAGCATCCATTAGCCAATATTATCTCATAGTCTGAATAGGAGTTGGTATTATAAAATCGTATAATAAAGATTATAACTCAGCATTGTAAAAATAGAGAAAATACTGATCTCAAGGAGAAAAAGGTGGAGAACGCCAAGGAGATCAGAAGGAAGCCAAGAAAGAGAGGAGCAAAGTAAATATGCATAGAGATAAGATAATACTCTTGTAATTTAGGTCTAGATTAAGGAGAAAGGTGGATACTCTTATTGCATCAAGAGGAAAGTTAGATCTCTTTATTATCAAGTTATTAATAAAACTCTCTCAAGTTCTCTCCCATGGACATAGGCTAAGTGTGGGCCAAACCATGTTAAATTCTCGTGTTCCATCTGCTCTTTTGTCTAGATATAGCTAGTTTGCTTTACAATAAACTTTTTTGACAAGTATACTCATATTGTCAAGTTCCGCAAATGTTGATCCTGAGAGTAACAATTGGTGTTGATAACGCCCAATTGTTACCATAATTGGTATCAGAGCTAAATGTTGATGGAGGAGAATATGTTAAAGATAGGAAGTTCTACGATAAATTTTGAGGTCGAGAAGTTCATGGCAAAATAAACTTCGGCTTATAGTAAAAGAGGATGAAGGCATTGCTGGTACAACAGGGTCTTCACAAGACCTTATAAACTAAGTTAGAAAAACCTACAGGTACGTCAAATAAGGATTGGGAGGAGATAGATCTAAAGACGGAAAGTACTATCCAACTATGTCTCACAGACGAGGTGATGCACAACATGATGGATGAAGAAACGACAAGATTGTGGTCAAGTTTAGAAATGTTGTATATGACGAAATTCTTCTTCAACAAGTTGTATCTCAAGAAACAACTATATGAGCCACGCATGAATGAAGGGACAGTGGTGTCAGAGGTTGGAGCATCTAAACTTTTTCAACAAGGTCATCAACGAGCTTCTAGATATTGATGTCAAGATCGATAAGGAGAACAAGGTGTTGATACTTCTCAGTTCGCTTTCAGAGTCATATAATCACATCGTCACCACCACGCTCTACAGTAAGAAACTTTCATCTTGGAGGAGGTCACGTCAACTCTCTTATCTAATGAGATTAGAAAAAGGCCAAATCAAGATGAGCGGACATGATCGGGTTTTGGGGGTCATAGGAAGGAAAGAAAGAGGATAGGGAAAGAAAGACCCAGGCTCGTCAAAGGAGTATCACTTTTGTTACGGGGAAGGTTATTAAAAGATGAACTACAAGTATTGATAAGAGTGGTTGAAGAAGAAGGGGCAAGCTGTGAAGGCAAATATAATATTGAGCGATGTAGAGGACACCAAAGTATTAATAGCTTCCTACGAAGATAACACTTTTCAAAGTAAAAGATTAGATATTTGATTCAGGTAGTACGGTTCATGTATATTCTCAAAAGGAGCTGTTCAACTCCATGATTGCAAAGGAGGAAGGGATTGTCAAGATGGTAGATGGCTCAGCTTGCGAGATTATTAGCATTGGAACAGTCAAGGTTACATAAAGAGATGGGATGGTGTGTATTGTGGAGGCGTTCCGCTATGTCCCAGAGGCATGGTACAATCTAATATCCATAAGAGCGCTCGACGAAGAAGGATGATAGATCCAAGTGCAATAAGGCATCATCACAGTTAGCCAAAGAGAGGATGATTATGGAAAGAGAAAAGTGTAAAGGGTTATACAAGCTGAAAAAAGAAAACTCAGTTCGAGGTGGAGTTTCAAAGATAAGCTTGGAAGAGAGTTCATCGTGAGGTGGAGCTTAAAGGAAGACTGTAACGGGACGTGAACCAGGTCAAAGTATTATGGCAAAGAGAAAGTGTGTATTCGGGCAAGACCTGAGATGACCCAAGCCATGGTGGTGAATCAGCCAAAAACCCCAGAGAGAGGAGGTAAGAGTTAAAGGCTTTACGTCACAGTTACAAACCAAGGAAAGAACCAAGGTATTAATCTGAAATCTTAAGTTGTTTACTAAAATCTTGAAAAGCAAGTCAAGGTAGAGATTGTTAGAATTTTGCCTTATTTTCAAGAGGATATGATGGTTCAAGAAGATTCAAATGAGCTGGAGAAGATGATGACTTCAAGCAGAAGAAGAGAAGCAGATCAAGAAAAGTTAGTCAACTTATAATCAACTAATAAAGGCTACTAGTCGACCAGGCCTAAGTACTAGTCGACCAGGCCTAAGTACTAGTCAACTAAGATAGATACAGAGAGGAAGCAATTTACAGTAGTCGACTATGTAAATCTATTAGTCGACTAATAGAAGGAAATATTCAACTAGGCCTAAGTGTTAATCGGTTAAACGCGGCGTTTTCTGAAGCAGAATCAGTTTCATTTTCAGGCGCTAGTTTTCTTTTTAATGGAGTACAAGTATGATTCAGTTTCTATTCAATGAAGGATTTGTTTCTAACTATTAAAGGGTTTAGAATTCTTCTAGATTAAGAAAATCAACTCCTAATAGGATTCATCAAGATTCTTTAAGCATCCAATAGTCAAGATCATCTCATAGTCCGAATAGGAGTTGGTATTATAAAATCTTATAAATAAAGGTTATAACTCAGCATTATAAAAACAGAGAAAATACTGATTTCAAGGAGAAAAAGGTGAAAAAATACTAAGGAGATCAGAAGGAAGTCGAGAAAGAGAGGAGCAAGGTGAAGGTGCATAGGATAAGGTAATACTCTTATAATCTAGGTCTAAATTAATTAGGAAGGTGAATACTCTTGTTCAAGAGGAAGGTTAGATATTTTTATATCAAGTTATTAATAAAGTTCTCTCCCCGTAGACATAAGCTAAGTTTTGGTCGAACTACGTTAAATCCTTATATTCCATCTTATTACTTTTTTATCTAGGTATTGCTAGTTTTCTTTACAACAATTTTTCTTTGCAAGTATACACATATTGCCAAGTTCCGCATACATTAATCCTGGGAGTAACAATTGGTGTTGATAGCACAGATTTGTTAAAACAAAGAAAACCCCTAAAGAAAGCTTCCTAAAAGAGTAAGACACCTCACAACCTACTTTGCCTACGAGTGCGGCAAATGCCAGTTGGATTGACGCAACCCTCAATTCGGACATGACTTCAAGGAGAGATTTAGGAGAAGGAGACGCAGAGGATGAGAGACTGACTAGACAGGATGAAGAAAATGAAGAGGAAGAGAGAGTGGTGTTAAAGGCCCTATAGAGAATTACATACTTGAACTGCTGGAGCACAATAATGGACATGTATCTCCTCATGTGATTCAATGAATCTCTTGTTCCATCATAGCTTTCTAGCCTCATAGCTTGAACTCCATTGAAAATTTTTCTTGAAGCACTTCAGTGTGACCAGTGGATCACCAATTCCTTCACCTTTCTCTAAAGATTTGAAGTAGCTCGCTTGATTGTCTGTCTAGCAGTTTGTGACGACTCGAAGAAGGAAGAAGCCCTCTGTCTAGCCAATGAACGTAAAGTGAAACATCAAGGAATCTCTTAGAGTTGACCCTAAGAGATTAAATGATGCCATGTTAAAGATGACAGAGGTCAGCATTGCAGCGACAATTCTCATGAATGGAAGTATAAATTCAGAGCTAACCACCTCCCTTTTGACCACGCCTCCAGAGGATGTAAAGAACATGATGAGCCGACTGAGATTAATATATTAACGTTGAAGAACCTCTTGTAATGAAGCATGAGAGAGAAAAAAAACAAGTGAAGAAAGTTGAAAAGGATGAAGAGAAGCGATATGAGAAAATCCTTAGGAGAGAAAAAAATGGAGATGACACATATCACACTATATTAAATGCTCTAAGCTTCCACTTTCTAATGCAAATATAGAAAGAGGGTTACCTAAAGAGCTTCCCCCAGGATGAAATCAAAGTCAAACAAGAGGGATAAGCAAAAATACTATGAGTTCACAAAGACTATGGGCAAGAGATGACAAATGTTACTAGCTGAGAAAAGACACATCGACACCAATTCGAAAAGGTTACCTTCGGCATTATCTCGCAGAGCAGAACAAGAGAAGACGAAAAGACCAAGGATAGCACAGAGAAGGAATAGGCCAACCAAAACTAGAGAGTTATTCATGGGATCTTACATTAGCGGGTCGACAAAGAAGACAATATCAATTTGAGACCCTCTCCCTTGAGTGACCTTTCAAGCAGAACAAGGTTAATCAGGTGGTAGCTTTCACTAATGAGTGTTGGCCCAAAGGCCTATCGCTCTAGTTTTGATGATGATTAACTCATGTAGTTATAGTACTAATGATCTTGTGTTTAATTAGTCTCAGATATTTGATCAAGATCTTAGTAGGTGATTAGTTTCAACAAAGGAGTTTTGAGCGCTAACACATGTGGATTCAAGAGCTCGCGCATCAAGATCACATATTGCACTCAGTTGGAGTCAAGCTCGTTGGATCGCGTTTGGATCCAGTCGGCTTGGAGACAAGAAGACTTCAGTTTTTATTTAATTTATGTGTAGATCTTGCGTAAAGATAGATAGTATTGATATGCTCAAGTTAACACACACATAAGTTTCAATATGTTTGGTTTTTAGTTTTCGGTTTTGGATTTCATATCAAAAACATAGATATATATCTTATAGGTATATTAGATTCTATCCATATACAATATGCTTCAAAATTATTTCAATATCATGCTTTTGTATTTATACAAGTTTTGAAAAAATCGATTTTCCATTTCAAAGTTTAGTTTTTGGAAAATACGGTTTTTGGTTAAAAACCAAATTTCAATATCACAAAAATGATTCAAATAATTTGTAATATGTGTTGATTTTTAATCACACATGTTTGGTATTCAAAGATCTTATAAGAACTTATTTTTGTGGCATTTATGCGATTTTATGAGATTTTATTGAAGGTAAAAAGATTAAGTTTTAATCCCTTAAAAAGTGTGACCTAGCCTTCTGCCAGTTGACCGCACGGTCGACCGATTCAGAAGTCGGTCGACCGATGTGCACAAAACGTGCACGGCCATTTGACTTGAGGGCCGGTCGACCGTCCAGAGAGCTCTGCTCTCTGGATCTGTCCCCGGTCGACCTGGCGGTCGACCGGCCAGAGAGCTCTGCTCTCTGGTTCTGGCCCCGGTCGACCGGGCGGTCGACTGATAGGTCAAAGCCTGGGAGCGATCGACCGGGCGGTCGACCGGTAGGCTATAATAGTCATAAATTTGACCATTGGCCAGTCGACCGACAGCAGAATTTTCTGCTGACTTTGTCTCAACGGCTAGTTTTTCGAATAGGTTATAAATACCCATCCCTTTAGGTTGTTTTAATCAAGTTTTTTAGAGAGCAATTTTCCCATCTTTATAAGTATTTTAGCAGCAAGATTTCAAAGAATTTTTGGGTTAAAAAAATTTATCTTTATTTGTTTTCAAGGGTTGAAAAAATCAAAGAAAAATAGAGTATTTGGGATATTAGTTTTGATCTTCATATCTATCTTGTTCTAGCTGTTTTCTTAAGTATTTTTCTTTGTGATTTGTTTTCCAAACACCTTATTTTTATCACACTTGAGCAATCATATCTATCATATCTATAGAATCTTTATTTTGTGAGAAAAATTAGTTTGTGGTCTTTGAGATCACCAAGAGTTGTAACCTTCTTTGTCTTTGTTGTTATCCCTCTTGTGTAGAGGTGATTGTGGAGGTTGTGCTTTGGTTTTGTTAGTATCTCTCTAAGTGTAGAGGTGATTGAGGTTGTAGTTTTGGCTTTGTGCCTATCCCTCTAGTGTAAGGTGATTATTTTTGTTTGGCTTAGTGCCTTATCCCTCTAAGTGTAGAGTGATTGTTGTTGTGCCTAACCTCTTATGTAGAGGTTGTGCTTGTTGGAGAGAGGAGTTGTGTACTCCTAATTTGTATTTACCAAATCCTCAGTGGAGGTTCCCTGTGTGGGATTCCTGTGTGGACATATAGTGGAAATCCTTTTGTGTGAAGGGGGGACGTAGAGTAGTGGCTCGAACCTCAAAACATATCTTAGTATTTGCGATTGATCCACTATCTCTAAACTCTCTCTCTCTCTCTCTCTCTTATACCTTGCATTGATTCATATTGTTCATATCATACATTTATGTTTGGTATTGTTTGTTTGTGCCCATACTTGTGTTGAACCAAGAGAGCTTCAAATAGCACCTCAACTCTTATTTAGAGGAATCAAGAGGAGTTAGTCCAGAGCCCTTCATCGGAATTCGGCTACACTATTTGGTTACACTAAGTGTCTTGCATTTAGTTTTAATTCTGCATCATTTGTCTTTAGATTAGTCATACACCTATTCACCCCCTTTAGGTGTATTTTTAATTGGTATCTGAGCCTACGCTCCTGATATTAGGTTTAATCACCTAGGAGTGAGATCTTAGTTAGCTAATTTAGTGTTTGTATTTGCACACATACTTGTTTACACACACTCATGGATTACCTTGCCCCTCCCATGTTTGATGTTTCAAACATTGATATGTGGAAGCTTAGAATGAGTGCTTACTTAAAAATTCAAGGCTTGCATGTTTACCTTGCCGCTGCCAAGAAATCTTATCTTAGTAATAACAAGCATATAAAGGCCAATGCACAAGCCCTAATGGCACTTAGAAACACATTAAGTAAAAATATTTATCTATGATTTCTCATGGTGGTTTCGCTTTTGCAATGTGGAACACATTGACCTCTTCAAAGCTATAAACGACAAATCACGTGGAGAAGGAATCTAGTAAGGCTGAGTCCGAACAAGCTTGCTACATGGTCCAAGAGAATGACTCCCTTGAGGTACATTTAGAAACTCAACTAGATGATTGTGCTAGTTCTTCTGGTGATGACCATATGGATGCAGATGATTTAAATAAAGAACTTTCTATAGTTTGTGAAAACTTGCTAGAAAAATACCAAGTTTTGAAAAAGAAAAGCTTTAAAGTAAAAGAAGAAAATAAAGATTTATTTTTTAAACTTAATATGGCTTTACAAGAGAAGGTTGAGATTTCAAGTGAAAGAGATTCCTTGAAAACCCAACTTGACCTTGTTTTAAAGAAAAATGAAATTTTGAAAAATAAAAATAATTGTGATGATGTTTTAAAAAAATGAGATTCTATCTTTAAAACTTGATTTTGTTTTAAAAGAAAATGATTCTTTGAAAAATAAAATTGCTTCAATTTCAAAAGAGCTAGATTTGGTTTCAAAGGAAAATATTTCTTTGAAAAATAATTTTTCTTCACGTATTTGTCATACTACTATAAATTTATCTTCTATTAACAAACATGTTGCATGCTCCACCTCTTCTTCCATTATTGAATATGATATATGTGCTTTAAAGAAGAGTGTTAATTGTTTGGGCTCTACTTTGAGCTAATATGCCATGAACCACACACGATTGGAATCCATATTTTGAAAGAAATAAGTTTCACACAAATATATATATGCCCACCATACACGGCATACACATACTCATCAAGCTCACACACATGATTTTATGTATGCTCATATGTACACTTGTACACATTGTGAACGTAAGGCACACCTTGCAAAATTTTGTTATGATATATTAAATACTTCAAATTTTGCAAATAAATTTGTTTGGATTAGGAAAGGTGCTAACCCCGATGGACCCAATAGAGTATGGATACCAAAATCTACTCCTATTATATTTGATATAGGTGTGAGCTCTCACATGACGTGAGAGGTGTTGGTGCCTTGAGGTCAATACGTTCCCAGCTATATGGTGACACTTTTGGATGCATCACTTTCAAGGAAAGTTTAGTGGGAGGACCAACATGGTTTGGAGACCTAGAGATTAGCCCTAATGATTTTGGTAACTATCTCTAACTCCTTATTTAGTTTACATGCTTTCATAGTATTGATTTTTAGCATGTTTTATTTTTCCATGTTCATTATATTAGATGCCATGTTAATTAGACTTGTGACATACATGTATAGTAATTGAGATACACCCATATTTATATGGATTATTACTTTTGTGTTCTCATTTTAGTTTAACTATTGTGTATATCCTAGATCTAATGCACATGCATTTAATCTAATGATCATGGTTGTTTATGATTTTGTATTTCATGTTTAGATTACGTATTTAGATGTAGTTTTCATTAAAACTTGCGTATATACTTGTACAACTAATGAGTCACATTTGATTTTTGAATGTTTATGCTTAATTGCTCATTTGTACCCATTAGATGTACTAGTATAACCTAATTTTGATGATTCATGCATTTTAACTTGTATTCTATATTTTGTATATGTTTTCATAACAATGTGTTTAGCTTCATGTATATGTTAATTTTATTTATAACTTTAGATATACATGTATACCCTTGAGTCATTTGCTTTTCATGCAAAATTTTCTTATGGACTCATTTGTGTTTAGAGATATGCACGTATACTTTTAGCTTTAGACAAAACATACATATGCCTTAAAGCTTGAATTATTTTGATGAAAATTAAATTTTCATGTTTTTCATGTTTATAAATGAATTTCATTGAGATTCGTTACCTAATTCCATGATTATGCTTTTCACATGCTTCTTATACGCTCACATTATTTGTGTTCATTACTTTATTTTATGAGTACATTGTTGAGCTTTATATATCTTGAGTGTCAATTTTGTGTAAAATGCATGCTTCATGAAATATATGATTTAGTTTCATGTTTTGAAGAATCTATAACTAGTTATTTTAAATATTATCTTTAAACTAGTCTTCATTCTTCAAATTGGTAGTGATTTTCAAATATGTTAAACTATTTTCAAACTTTTAAGTTTTTTTTTGAAAACCCTTACCTTCAAAGGGCAGTTGGATGGGCGACCAAACCTTGTATGCTCAGAATTGAAAATCTATTTAAACATGTACATGAAGAGGGTGATAGGTATGAGTTATACACTTGATCCTCATTATTTTTTCAATTGGCATCACAATTGATATTTCATATGCTTGTATACTCATATATGTTTTTTATATATGTATGCCTCATATTTCAATTGGTATATCTATACATACATATAAATGTTTTGATTGTGCTTATTTTACAATATCTTTACATTGTTAAAGCACAAATTATGTATATGCTAAGGTTGACTAATTTTTAATATTAATTGTATCTTTATGAGCTTATGCATTATTTTCAATTGGTATTTCAATTGCTAATTTTTTTCAATTGGTATCAAAATATACTTTATATTTTACTTTTCAGTTGGTATCAAAAATTTACAAGATATTTCATTGGTATCAAAAACCTACTATGTTTCAATTTTAATTGGTATCAATATTTACTATTGGTATCTATATTTTCACTTGATATCTATTTTTTTAATTGGTATCTAAATTTTTTTTTCAATTGGTAAAATCTATTGGTACCTTAAAAGTAATTTCAAAATGTTTTAATATGTATTGCTTATATGCAAGGGGAGCTTAATATCTTCTCTATATATAGATTCATGTTGAGTGTATCTCACATTGAGGAGCTTGACCTCTCTTCTTTATGTGATACACGTGTGTAGGGGGAGCTTCACATCTTTACTTATACATTGTATATTATGCTTTATGTGGTTAAAGTCTAGTCATCTCTTTTCATATAAATACATGTATGCAGGGAAAGTTAACTTTATGTCTCTTCTCTTCATGAATGTTATATCGCATATATAATCTTATTGTTTCATTTGTTTTCACCCCTTTGTTGATGAATTGACAAAAAGGGGGAGAAGTATTTGTAGAGTTTATATATGCATGTCTATATATTAGTATATATTTGTTATTTATGCATATATGTTTACAAAAAGGGAGAGAAGTATTTTATGCATGTTTATATATTTGTTATTTATGCATATATGTTTAAAAAAGAGGGAGAAGTATTTGGACTTTATTGATTTGGTTATGCATATATGTTCTGTTTAGTCTATACACTTTATTGAATATCTTTATTATTTATGCTATGCATGAGTTAAGGGAGGAGCTTCTATGAAGCTTATCTTTAATCCATGCATATATAACTCTATGAGTTTTGTCATCATCAAAATAGGGGAGATTGTTGGCCCAAAGGCCCATCGCTCTAGTTTTGATGATGATTAACTCATGTAGTTATTAGAACTAATGATCTTGTATTTTATTAGTCTCAGATATTTGATCAAGATCTTAGTAGTTGATTAGCTTCAACAAAGGAGTTTTGGAAGCTAATACATGTGGATTTAAGAGCTCGTGCGTCAAGATTGCATATTGCACTCAGTTGGAGTCAAGCTCGTTGGATCGCGTTTGGAGCGAGTCGGCTTGGAGACAAGAAGACTTCGGTTTGTGTTTAATTTACGTTTAGATCTTGTGTAAATATAGTATTGATATGCTCAAGTTAACACACACAAGTTCAATATGTTTGGTTTTTAATTTTCGGTTTTGGATTTCATATCAAAAATATAGATATATATCTTATATGTATATTGGATTCATCCATATACAATATGCTTCAAAGTTGTTTCAATATCATGTTTTTGTATTTATACAAGTTTTGAAAAAATCGATTTTCCATTTCAAAGTTTGGTTTTTGGAAAATAAGGTTTTTGGTTAAAGACCAAATTTTAATATCACAAAAATGGTTCAAATAATTTGTAATATGTGTTGATTTTTTATCACACATGTTTGGTATTCAAAGATCTTATAAGAACTTATTTTTTTGAAATTTATGTGATTTTATTAGATTTTATTGAATGTAAAAAGACCAAGTTTTAATCCCTTAAAAAGTGTGACCTAGCCTTCTGCCAGTCGACCGCACGGTCGACGGAGCCAGAAGTCGGTCGACCGGGCGGTCGACCGATATGCACAAAACGTGCACGGCCATTTGACTTGAGGGTCGGTCGACCGGGCGGTCGACCGTCCAGAGAGTTTTGCTCTCTGGATCTGGCCCCGGTCGAGCGGGCGGTCGACCAGCCAGAGAGCTCTGCTCTCTGGTTCTGGCCCCGGTCGATCGCGCGGTCGACCGATAGGTCAAAGCCTAGGAGCGCTCGACTGGGCGGTCGACCGGCAGGCTGCAACGGTTATAAATTTGACCGTTGGCCGGTCGACCGGCAGCAGAATTTTCTGCTGACTTGTACCAACGGTTAGTTTTTAGAATGGGTTATAAATACCCATCCCTTTGGGCTGTTTTAATCAAGTTTTTAGAGAGCAATTTTTCCCATCTTTATAAGTGTTTTAGCAGCAAGATTTCAAAGAGTTTTTGGGTTAAAAAGATTTATCTTTATTTATTTTCAAGGGTTGAAAAAAATCAAAGAAAATAGAGTATATGGGATATTGGTTTTGATCTTCATTTCTATCTTATTCTAGTTGTTTTCTCAAGTATTTTTTTCTTTGTGATTTGTTTTCCAAATACCTTATTTTTCTCACACTTGAGCAATCATATCTATCCTATCTATAGGATCTTTATTTTGTGAGAAAAATTGATTTGTAATTTTTGAGATCACCATTGATTTTTGATTTTTGAGATCACCAAGAGTTGTAACCTTCTTTGTGTTTGTTGTTATCCCTCTTGTGTAGAGGTGATTGTGGAGGTTGTCCTTTGGTTTTGTTGGTATCCCTCTAAGTGTAGAGGCGATTGAGGTTGTAGTTTTGGCTTTGTGCCTATCCCTCTAGAGTGAGGTGATTGTGGTTGTTTGGCTTAATGCCTTATCCCTCTAAGTGTAGAGGTGATTGTTGTTATGCCTAGTCTCTTGTGTAGAGATTGCGTTTGTTGGAGAGAGGAGTTATGTACTCCTAATTTGTATTTGTCAAATTCTCAGTGGAGGTTCCCTGTGTGGGAATCCTGTGTAGACGTTAGTGAAAATCCTTCTGTGTGAAGGCGGGGACGTAGAGCAGTGGCTCAAACCTCGAAACATATCTTGGTGTTTGTGATTGATTCACTATCTCTAAACTCTCTCTCTCTCTTATATCTTGTATTGATTCATATTATTCATATCATACATTTATGCTTTGTATTATTTGTGTGTGCCCATACTTGTATTGAACCAAGAGAGCTTCAAATAGCACCTCAACTCTTATTTAGAGGAATCAAGAGGAGTAGTCCAGAGCCCTTCACCAGAAATTCGGCTACACTCTTTGGTTACACTAAGTGTGTTGCATTTAGTTTTTAATTCCGCATCATTTGTTATTAGATTAGCCATATACCTATTCACCCCCCTCTAGGTATATTTTCAATGAGGACCTCAATGGACTTGATCCAGATAGTAATGAGGACGAAGTAGTAGTGATTTTGATAGGAATCAAGAACGCAAAGCCAAGAGGGTCCTCATGTTGGTATTTTGGGTGTCTCATATCTTCAGAAGATTTAGCAATCAGAAACATACACAGATATGCACAGACTCAATCTGTCAACAGCACTAAATGGCTATCGACAGCTAAGCCAGGGAGGTCAACAGGCGATCGACCGTGAGCCAACAGTGACTTGGGACATCTCAATCTGTCGACAGCTGACATGCAGTTGTCGACATATAGCAATGCATGTCAAAGATTTGTTGACAGGAGATCGATCGCTGCTTCAAATAGAAACCGAACGTGTCTCAGTCTGTCAATAGCTGTGTTGTCGACAGCTACAAGTATTATCAGAATTCGAACTGTTTTCATATTCTAATTTTGAAAGAGCTTCTGAATTCTTCTTTGTAAGGGTGGTTAATTGAATGGCTAAGATAGTTGCCTGAAGATTTGGAAGGTCTACATTTATTCTAGATATTTTTAAAACTCTTAAGGTTGTGGTTTTAGAAAGTGTGCTTGAAAGAGAGATTTCACCTTATTTGAGAGTTTGAGAGATCCCAGAGAGAGATCCCTGTAAACTCTTGTATTACTTATCAAGTTAATAAGATTTTCTCCCCCTCTCTCAAATCTTGTGTTTTTTAATTTGTGATATGTGTTCTTCATTTTGTGATGATCAAGTTATATTACTTACTACGGTAGATTGCTCGGGGCTTCTGCGGTGACTCTTATTGTTTCATGGTATCTATCACAATAATTGCCATCAAAGTGATGACTAGCAAGACGACCACAGTGAAGGTCGAGATGAAAAATTCGATGGGAAGAATAACTTTCTGTTGTGAAAAATGTGGATAACGACAATGCTCGTGAAGGGGACACTCACAAGGCCTTGTTTGGTGTTGAGAAGAATTTGTCCAAGATGGAGGACAATGAGTGAATGGATCTCAATGTTCGAGCCAAGGCTACTATTATACTATACTTATCAGAAGAAGTTCTTTACAATGTAATAAATGAGAAAACAATTATAGGTTCATGGTGTAAGCTAGAGATCTCTACATGATGAAGAGTTTGTTCGAAAAACTCTTCTTGAAGAAGCAGTTGTACAGTATTCAAATGAAGGAAGGAACACCAGTTCTGCAGCACTTCAATATGTTAAATCAGATTTTGGGCGACCTATTGGCACTGAAGGTGAAACTAGAAGAGGAAGACAAAGTTCTTTGTTGTTGTCTTTTCTTCCTCTAACTTATGATCACCTGACGAGAATCATCATGTATGGAAAGGAGACCTCAAAGTTGGAAGATGTCAAGCAGATGTTCCAGGATAATGAGCTGACAAAGAAAACAGATTCTACAGAGGAGGCTTCAGGATTGGTAGTCAAAGAGCAGAGGGGAGATCACAGAGTAAAGGACCCAAGAAGAGTATCAAAGCTTCTACTGAAAATAATGATTGCTACTACTGTAAACAACCAAGTGCACATGAATAAGAATTGCTTTAAGTAGTACAAGGAGATGCAAAAGAAGAGTGGTCCAGAGCTGATGGAGCTAGTACCAGCGGGAAACAATCAAATCAAGTCGGCGTAGCCGAGGAAGCAGTTGAAGAATCATGTGATGTTTTGTCGGTGAATCCGGGCAGAGGCAAAGGGAGGTTCTTGAATACTTGGTTGCTTGACTCGGGTGCACATACCACATGTACCCAAGGAATAAGTGGTTCTGCACATATGAGCCTTTTAAAGGAGGCACAATCCTGATAGATAATGATGATGCATGCAAGATAGTTGGAATAGGCAATTTTCGCATGAAGATGTTTGACAGACGGATGCGAACATTAAGAACATGAGATACGTTTCAGATATGAGGAAAAATCTTCTCTCATTTAGAGTCTTGGAAGGTCAGGAATACAAGTCCTCGAGTACGGATGGGGCTCTAAAGATCAGTAAGGGTTCTACGACAGTCCTCAAAACAGAACGTACGATAAACTTATACAAGGTGATCGGAAGCGTGGTGATTGGTGATGCTTCCATAATAACATAGAAGGAGAATACTATAAGACTTTGGCACATGAGTCTTGGACACATGAGTGAACGAGGTCTTCGAGTCCTACACAACAAATGAGTTCTACTAGGTATTAAACACTGCATACTTGACCTATGTAAGTTTTGCATCATAGGTAAACAGTCGAAAGTAGTTTTTACTATCTCAGTGTACAAAACTAAGGGCTTGTTAGATCTTATACACATGGATATATATGTGGGGACCTTCGCTAATTGCATCCACTGGGGGTACATGTTATTATGTTACTTTTATAGATGATTTCTCCTAGAAGGTATGGTTCTACCTCTTGAAGCAAAAAAATCAGAGGTATTTAAGAAGTTCAAGTAGTGAAAAGCCGATGTAGAGAATCAGAAAGGACGAAAGGTGAAGTTCTAGATGTCAGATACTGGGGGTGAGTATAAATCCTCAGAATATAAGGAGTACTTAGATAGTGAAGTTATTGGGCACCGTACAGAATGGCCAGAACAAAATGCAGTAGAAGAGCGCATGAATCAGACACTCACAGAGTGTGTCCGCAGTATAAGGTTAATGGCTGACATGTTAGAAGATTTTTTGAGCAGAGACAGTGAGTCATGCAAGCTATTTAGTGAATAGGTCATCATCTACAATTATTAATCTTCAAAACTCAGAAGAGATGTGGCAAAGAGAGAAGTGAACTATTCAACCTTACGGATATTCGGCTACCCGGCATACAATTTGGTTGATAGTCAAAAAAGAAACAAGTTGGAGTTCAAGTAAAAGAGGTATTACTTCATCGATTTCACCAAGGGAACCAAGACATATAGGCTTTGGGATCCAGAGAAGAAGAGTGCCTTTGTTAGAAGAGATGTGATTTTTGATGAAGAATCAATATTGTAAAAAAGTCAAAGACAGAGGACAAGGCGCAAGGTGAAGCTACACGCAATTCAGCAGATTCTCAGAGAAAGGAGTTTTAGTTTTCAGATGACCCGAACAAGGCTGTCCGGTTAAATGAAGAATCTTTAGATTCAGATGGAGACAGACATAAAGCTACTCAAAAGCAACTAGTGCAACCTAGACCATTGAGGCGATCAGACAAGTTTCAGTGCCACCAACCAGATATAGCTGGGAAGGGGACCAAGTCTCTTTTGCATTGATAATGAAAGTCAGAGATCCTAGCAGTTACAAGAAGGCAATCGAAGCAGACGACACTGACAAATGTGCAATAGCTATGGAATAGGAGATGAAGTCTTTGGAGAGAAATCAAAAAATAAAATTTGGTGAATCTACTAAAGGGTTCCAAAGCGATCGGTTGCAATTGGGTCTTTTGAAAGAAGGGCAATTCGCAATACAAGGCAATGCTAGTTGGCAAAAGGTATTCTCAGAAAGAGGGTAATGAGTACAATGAAATTTTCTCTCTTGTAGTCAAGCAAACATTTATTCAGTTGTTGTTGGCAATTATGACTCAAGGTGATCTGAAGTTGGAGCAGCTGAAAAACACCTAGAGGGGGGGTGAATAGGTGTAAGTGCTAATCTAGAATACAAATGCAAACTAAGTGCGCTAAATGCGGAAGCTAATGCAAATTATGCACAAACTAATACAATACAACAAGTGTAGCCGAATTCCCCTTGCGAGGCTCTGGACTAACTCCCCTTGATTCCCCTTGAAATGGGTTGAGGTGCTATGTGAAGCTCTTGTTGGATGAGTATAAGTTAGGCACACACACACAAGCAATCCAAGAAATGTGAAATACACACAATCAAGCCAAGCATATAAGAATGAATTGCAATATAAAAGATGCAAGGCAACACAAGCAATGTATAAGATATGAATGAATCAATGCTCAACACAAGCAAGTATGATATGATGATGAGTATGATGCTTTGCACAATTATAAGAGAGAGAGTTAGAGAGACAATGGATCAAAACGCAAACACCAAGATTTGTTTCGAGGTTCGAGCACCTTGCTCTACATCCCCGCCTACACCACCGTGTAGGATTTCCACTATCTCAACTCCCACCGAGGGAACCTCCACCGAGGAGGATTTCTTACAACTCTAGGAGTACCAAACTCCTCTCTCAAACAACCACCTCACAACCGAGGGGTAGGGCCCGTAGCCAATACAACAACCAATACCTCTACCGAAGAGGCTCACAACCAATCTCAATCACCTCACACTTGAGGGATACAAACCAATCACCCGATCGCCTCTACCTAAGAGGGATACAACAAGAATAAGGGTGTACAACTTAGAGGTTACAAACAACAACCTCAAAACTCTCTCTTTCTTTTCTCTTTCTTTTCCACAAAACAAGATCCTAATAGATTAGGATAGTATGATAGCTCAAGTGTGGAAACAAAGTGTTTTTGGAAACCAGCAACAAAGAAAAACTACTTGGAAATCACTTGTAAATGATAGAAAATGAAAAACAAAACAATCTCCCAAAACCCTAACTTTCTTTGATTTTCCAAAAACCCAAAAACAAATAAGATGAAATCTTTTTGGCTTAAAAACTCTTTTAAAAACTCTTTTAAATACTAGAGAAAGTCTAGAATTTTTCTCTTAGAAAACTTGGCAAAAATCCCCAAAGAGATGGGGTTTATATAGCCCCTATACAAAACTAGCCGTTAGGCTGATGTGGCAGCCTGACAGGCCACCGGTCGACCGGTCCGGTCGACCGCCAACGGTCAGAATTATGACCGTTGGGCAACTGCGGTCGACCGGCCCGGTCGACCCAGAAAACCCGAGAGTAGAGCTCTCAACTCGGTCGACCGTCCCGGTCGACCGTGTCTGTGCCTAACAGACGTGCACGTCGGTCGACCCGAACGGTCGACCGGCCCTTGGTGCGGTCGACCGTCAGGGTCGACCGACCAGCCTGTCAGCACAAAAACAAGGTCAGAAAATTTGGAAAAATATTTTCTAAAAAATCTTTTATCTCTTTTAAAAATACCATAAAAATTGTTTTATCATTTTATATTGAAACTCAAACAAGTGATAAAAATTTCAAGACAATATATCAACATATCAATTCATTTTTGTGTCTTGCCAATTTTATCAAAAACAAAACTTGTATTTTTGTCAAACTTGATTTTTCAATAGGAATCCGATTTTCCTAAAAACTTATAGAAATACAAAAACATGATATTTGAACATTATTAAGCATGATGCATATGGACATAGGTCTAATACACATTCAACAAATATATCATAGTTTTTGTCTTTAATTACAAAAATATGTTTTATACCAAAACATAAAACTACATGAATAGGTATGTCAAACTAAGTTTGTATAAGTCATATGAGCATGTATGTATATCTAGAACATATCTAATATACATAGAAATAAAGTAAACTTGTTTTGATCAAACTATTCATGAAAACCAAAATCCAAATCATGAAACGTGTGTGTTGTGCACTTGAGCATATCAACTAAACTAAGCTTTACAAATGGATCTAAAACTCTATCTAAACTAGGATACCTAAGTCTCCTTGACGATCTTCATCTTCAAGTAGACTCGATCCCAAACGCGTGATCCTCCAAGTGCAAAGGTATGATCTTTAAGTTTTGGCACCGGAATCAACATGGAAAGCTTCTAAACTCCTTGTTGAAGCTAATCACCAACTAATATCCTGTTAATGATCTGAAACTTAGAAACACAAGAATATTAGTAAACATAACTACATGAGTTGATCATCATCAAAACTAGAGTGGAAGGCCATTGGGCCAACAGCAGCTGGGTGTAAAAACATCTCTGCATGATGAGTTAGAGGAGAGGATAAAGTTGAAGCAATCTAAAGGGTTCATTCAGGAAGGTTAAAAAAATAAGGTGTATCTTCTCAAGAAGTCCTTTTATGGGATTGAAGCAGTCTCTCAAACAGTGATACAAGTGGTTCAACTCATTTATGGCCCGAGGTGAGTATGACAGTTATATTTATTTCAAGCAGTACAATGATGATCTCACATATTTGTTGTTATATGTGAATGATATGCTAAGTGCTGCGAGAAATAAGAGACATATTCAGATTCTTAAAGCTCAACTTAAGAAGGAGTTTAACATGAAAGATTTGAGAGAAGCCAAGAAAATCTTAGGCATGGAGATCAGTCAAGACAAGAGTACATGAAAACTCTGGCTATCCCAGAATAATTATGTTCCAAAGTTCAACATGGCTTAAGCAAAACTGATCATACTCTTTTAGCAAATTACTTCAGGTTATCCTTGAGTTAGTGTCCAAACTCACAAGAAGGAGGATGAGATGTCTCGAATATCATATGCTAACGCGGTAGGATCACTGATGTATGATATGATATGCACTTGAGACTTAGTTTATGCAGTTAGTATAGTAAGTCGGTTCCTGTCGAATCTAAAAAGACAACATTGGAAAGTAGTGAAATTGGTGCTATGATATCTATGAGAGATTAGAAGATTAGGCTTGTCATTTGAGAGGTTGAAAACAACGAAGCCTAAGGTGTTACAAGGATATGTTGATGCAAATATGCATGATATCTTGAATAGCGAAGATCTACAATAGGTTTATATTCACAGTAGTTGAGTGTGTTGTTAGTTAGAAGGCATAGGGGCCATTTGTTTCATCATAAAAGTCGTAAAAGTCCGTAATTCGTAAATGACTTACAACCCAATTACAACTACGACGCTTGTTTGAACCGTAATTCGTAAAAGATTTACGCAACTCAACTACCACTCACTTGCAACCCAATTACCACTCATTTACAGTACAGTTCCAGTTAATTTTGTGGTCATGCAAATTTGTGTTATTTTTTTATGTTAATATTAATTTTTTTAATATTTAGCATTTTTAATATTTATTTGCAATATTAAACTTTTTAAATCACCAACTAGTTAATTTGTGGTCAACTTTTTCACTTACGACTTACACATTACGATAATTAAATACCGTAAAATACAATACACTTTCTCACTTACAACTTATATTACCAACCAAGTACCGTAAAACTTACATGAATGTAACTTATTTATAACTGTAAAAGACTTTACTAATTACGACTTACAAATTACGGCCAATTACAATGACCAAACAGACCCATAGTTACAACATACTGTGGCACTTTCAATAACAGAGGTAGAGTACATAATTGTACTTAAGGCATCTAAGGAAGCCTTGTGATTGAGAGGATTGGTCGGTACATTTGGCATCATCCATGATTTAGTTTAGGTATACTGCGATAGTTAGAGTGTGATACATCTCGCTAAGGATCACATGCATCACAAGAGGATAAAGTACATTGATGTAAGATATCACATGACACGTCATTGGGTTATAGTAGAAAATATTATTGACTTGGTGAAGATCAGTACGAAGAAGAATCCGGTAGACATGTACCATCCCGGTGGAGAAGTTCAGAGCATCTTTGAACTTCATCAATGTTCTCCAGAGGTAAGATAGAGAATGAGCTCTTGGGAGAGAGTCGTGTGAAGTCACAAAAGGGGGAGAGAAGCTTATTAATGGTGTGGAGTTCAATTTCTACAAGGGACTCGTAGCATGTGAGTCAAGGTGGAGATTGTTAGTATTTTAGGTGCTTCACATCCATAGGAGAAGATTATGCGCCAAGGTGGAGGAGATTCCAGAAGATTCAGCAGTCAGAAATGTGCACAGACATGAACATGCTCAGTCTGTCGATAACAATAAATGTTTGCCGACAGCTAAGCTATGTCGATCGACAGGCGGTCGATCTCGAACCAATAGAAACTGAGGATATCCCAGTCTGTCAACAGCTAATAGCTAGCAATGCATGTCAAAGACTTATAAACAGGATATCGAATAGAGACTGAGAGTATATCAATCTGTCACTAGCTGAACACAGCTATCGATAGCTATGGGCATTTTCAGAATCCGAACTGTTTTCAGATTCTGATTTTGAAGGGTTTTCAAGTCCTGCTTAGTAAGGGCAGTTGATTGGATGTCTATGATGATTTTTCTAAAGATTTGAAAGGTCTAGATTTATTTTAGATGTTTATAAAATTTCTAGGATCGTGGGTTTTAGAAAGTGTGCTTGATAGAGAGATTTTCATCTTATATTGAGAGTTTGAGAGATCCTATAAAGATCCTTGTAAACTATTATATTGTTTTTCAAGTTAATAAGATTTCCCCCTCCTCTCTCAAATATTATTTTTTTATTTGTGATCTGTGTTCTTCCTCTTGTGCTGATAAAGTTATATTACTTGCTATGGTATATTACTCAGAGCTTCATAACGATTCTTTGTTGGTGTCTGTCACAACACCTTATTGATACATGAAGCTTGTGGATGTCTTTTCTTGGACCTTCTGATAAGTTGCACGAAACTGAGCCATCTAGCAAGTAGGAATCTAATTTTTTAACTTTGTTTGAGAAAAAAGAGTTTATTGCAAAACCCTCTTATACTATAAAATTTTTTAAAATCAAATCCCAATACCATTGAAATAAGTAGAAAACCTCTTATTCTATTGAACTTAGTAGAAACTTTGTAGTTTTTTTTGTCAAATTTAAGACGGCTCATGGGGATCTTTTCCCAAATTAGATCATACGAATGCACTCGTCTAAATTTAATAGAATATAGAAATTTGCTACCAAATTTTGCGATAATACATGGGAGCTTTTCCCCCTATATTCAATAGAACAATAGGGTTTATCTATTCGTTTAAGTAGAATAGCAATTTTTTTGAAAATATTTATCAAGGGTTTTCTGAAAGTTTATTTACCAACAAACACTCTCATTTTTCATTCCTTATTTTGTTTTAAAGTCCATAGTCGGAGGTCGTAGTTAGTTTAAAACCCAGCAAGCCGTCCCACGCAAGCGGCATTACGATCATGCCTTGGGTTCGTAAGAGTTCCGCTCACCCACAGGTCACCGATTAGAGCCCTCGGGCGCGCATAACATATGGGTGCCTTTATATACATCTTGATTATAAATAAAAAAAAAGAAGCTCAGTAAGCCCACAAGACCTAAGGCCCAACACAAATTGACGGAATTTGATTCCTGAAAACTTGGGTCCCCTCATCAAAACCGACCAAAGGGACTTTATCTCCCGTGACTCCTATAGAAACTTTATCCATCCATCCATCTGTCTGTCCGTCTTTCGTAAGAAAGAGAGAAAGAGCAGCGAGAGAGAGAGAGAGAGAGAGAGAGAGAGAGAGAGAGCCACTCCCTCCCCTTCCTTCCTCTACCTCTTTCCCTACCCCCTCCTCTTCCTTCTTCCTCCTCCTCCTTCCAACAAAGCCCAAGCCCTCCCTCACCTTCTTCCTCCTTCTCCCCTTCTTCCTCCTCCTCCACTCTTCCTCTCCTCTGCTCTATCGGTCAATTTTCACCGCTCATAAAATGGTATACTAGTCAAAACTTACTGAGTGGAGGTTTTGCCGCATGGCTCATATAGAAACTTTGTCTGTTTATCCATGTTCATCTGCGAAAGAGAATAGTGTTGACCCCTTCCTTCTTCTTCCTCTCTTAGCACACACCCTCTCCTTCCTCCTCCTCCTTCCTCTCTCAGCTTTCCCTCCTTCTTTCTTGTTGTTTCTCTCCTCTCCCCTTCTACTCCTGACCGATCGATCAGTTTCTCACCGACAATGGTGTTATCAAAACCGACCGAGTGAAGCGAGAGAGATTTTCTTCCATAAATCTTATATAAAATTTGTCTGTCCATCTGTCCCCTCATTTTTATCTGCCAGAGAGAGTTGCTCTTCTTCTCCATCACTGATGCCCTTTCCCTCTTCCCTTCAGCTTCTCCTCCTCCTTCCACCACTGCCCTCTCCCCTCCCTTTTCTTCTTTCCCCTCTCACTTCCTCATCTTCTCCTCCTTTTCCTTCTACCACTGCCCTCTCTTCTCTCCCCTCCCTCTCCTTCTTTCTCCTTTTTCCCCCATCTTCTTTGCTGCCGGTCGGTTTCCTACTGCTGGTGGTATTCTAGTACCAATCATATTCTCAGTTATTTATCAAAACCGATCGAATAGAAGTTTTCTCCTGTGACTCCTATAGAATCTTTGTCTGTCCATCCTCCGTGAGAGAGAGCAAGAGCAGCGAGAGAGTGCCACCGGCCACCACCCTCTCCCCTCCCCCCTCCTTCCTCCACATCTCTTCTCTTCCTTTCCCTTCCCCTGCCTTTTTCTTCTTCCTTCTCCTCTTTCCTACCAAACAAAAGCCCCCTCCTCCCTTCTTCCTCCATTCTCTTTCTTTCTTTCAATGTTAGAGATATCAATGACAACACGTGACTCATGTGAAACGTGTGATTCGTGTTAAAAAAACCCCTCTTAAAATCAACGAGATCCTAGAATCTCTTCATGATTATAGGAACACATGAGACTCATGATCAAATCCTAAAATCTCTCCATGATTATAGGAACATATCAGACTCATGGGACTTATGCACCATATATTTTTCATTCTCTTTCTCAGTTAATGTTTTCTACTGTTTCTCCTAAATCATTGTAAACATGTGACCAATATGTGTGTGTGTGTGTGTATATATACAATCAAGAACCATAACTAGTGGTATCTTGTCATTGCAAAAATAAGTGTGCTTCTCTTTCTTCTTTATCTTGGTGTCAAAGCAACTCATATACCATGTCGAGTATTTTCTCTTCATCTTCCCTCACCTCCATTCAAACACCTGCATTCATATTACTCCCAATCCCAATATCACTCACTTTTTAAATGTCAAACTCGACAAGGGAAACTATCTAATGTGGCGTTCCCAGTTTCTTCCTCTTCTCAAACTCCACGATCTCGAAGACCTCGTCGACAAAGCCTCTCCGTGTCCAGTTCCTTCCTTCTACCGAGAAGGATGCTCAGCCCACTATCAATCCAGAATACACTAGCTGGACAAGCTTAATCAGATGCTCTTATGTTGGCTTATCTCCTCGCTCACTGAGGCTGTTCTTGCTTATGTCGTCGGCCACACCACATCTCGTGATGTGTGGTTCTCTTTGAAGCGAATCTTTGTGTCACCCTCCAAAGCTAGAGTGCAGCAACCCAAATACCAGCTGCATACTGTCAAGATGGGCACCTCTTCCATGTCAGAGTACATCCAGTCTGTCAAGTCCATCGTGGACAACCTGGCGGTAGTAGCTAATCCAATTACTTACTCTGACCTCGTCTCTACCTTACTCAATGGTCTGTCTTCCGAATATGACTTGTTCATCACCTCCGTCAACACACGAGTTGACCCTGTACTATCAGAAGAACTCACCGGCCTCATGCTTGGCCAAGAGATTTATCGTGGGCTTGCTATCACTTCACCAGACTCTACAACCCTCATCTCTACTTCTCCTGCAGTTCATATTGCTTCCCGCACTCCAAACTACAATTCAGCTCAATCTTCTTTCCGTGGCCGTGGACGTGGCCGAGGCTGGGAGCAAGATCGTGGTTGTGGACATTCCTTCCCACCAGCACATCAGTCTGCTGGTGGCCGACCTCAATGCCAGAACTGCAATCGTTTTGGTTATTATGCTAACCAATGCTATAATCATTATGATAATTCGGCTAGCCCAACTGCTCTTCTCCACTCTTATCAGAATAGTCTAGTCGATCCCAATTGGTATATTGACTCCGGAGCCACTGATCACCTAACGGCTGACATGGCAAATCTGGCGATTCACTCAGAATATCAAGGACCAGACAAAGTTTGCATGGGTGACGGGACATGTTTGCCAATCCGATCTACTGATGCTTCTTTATTGTGTTCTCTTTTTCTTCTTTTGTCTTGAAAAACCTTTTACATGTTCCTGATATTACTAAAAAAATTTGTCTATTTGTCAATTTATTGCTGATAATAAATTCCTTCTTGAATTCCACCCTGACTCTTGTTTTGTCAAGGATCTTTCCACTTGAAAAACTCTATTGCGGGGATAACTTAAGGATGGCATGTATGTCTTCTCCTTGGGGAATCATAACTTCACTGCCTCTCCCGAAGCTCTTTTCGATGAGTGTGCATCTTCCTCTGTCTAGCATGAGTGCCTAGGTCATCCCTCCACCAGAGTTGTCTCCCGTGTTTATCTTAACATCGGCTTCCTTTCTTTACTAATCGTACTAGTACCCCTCTCTACATTTACTATCAGCAAGAAAAAAGTTACAGTCTCCCTTTTTCGCCATCTTCTAGGATTGTTATTGCTCCTTTAGAGTTTATTCACTCTGATCTATGGGGTCTGTCTCCTGTGTCCGCTGTAAGTAGTATCGCCATTACATTAGCTTTGTAGATCACTACAGTAAGTATGTTTGGCTTTATCCTTTAATTAATAAAAGTGATGCTTTCTCCAATTTTCTTGAGTTCAAAATTTATTTTGAAAAATTTCTTGGACGTTCCATTAAAGCACTCCAAACTGATGATGGTGACGAGTTCATTAATTTTAAACCTTACTTGTCTTCTCAGGGTATTGCTCATTGCTTGTCTTGTCCACATACTAGTACCCGAAATAGCACCGCAAAAGAAAGCACTGCCATATTGTCGAGACCGGCCTCACTCTTCTGGCCCCGTTAAATATCTCACTCTATTACTGGCCTTATGCTTTCCAAACCGCCTCATTTCTCATCAATAGAATGCCCACCGCCGTCCTCCATAATCTAACTCCCTATCAGAAATTATTTCATAAAGCACCTGACAACATTTCTTTACGAATTTTTGGTTGTGCTTGCTACCCTCATCTGCGTCAATACCCAACTCATAAGTTTAGTTTTTGGTGCAGTCAATGTGTCTTTTTAGGTTACTCGGGTTGACATAAAGGTTATCAATGTTTGCATGTCCCCTCTAGTCGTATTTACATCTCTCAGGATGTTATGTTCGACGAATCTTCCTTTCCTTTCCAGTCTCCTATGTCCTCTCTCTCCACTTACTTCACACCATCACCACTGATCCCTATCACATGTCTCTGTTACCTTCCATTGTTCCAGTCCCCTCTTCTTATGCGGACCCCACCATTGACTCTTCTCCTCCTCCACCACCACCTCCATTACATACTCCTCCACCACCTCCACCAGCACCCGCCGATGAGTCCTTCTCATCATCTTCATCCTCAGGCTCTCCCAGTCCCCCTCCTACCAGGACCAGCCATATGGTCACCGAAACACAGGATAACATCAGAACACCAAAGGTCTGGCTAGCCACCCGGTATCCCATGCCTACCTGTCTCATGGCTGACTTGGCCACCACTCCTGTCGAACCCACATGTTTCACACAAGCTTCTAAAGATCCCAAATGGCGCTAGGCAATGGATACTGAGATGAATGCCTTACTTAAGAACAAAACCTGGTCTCTTGTGCCATACCACCCTATCATGAATCTGGTTGGCTACAAATGGGTTTTTAAGTTAAAACATAAACCTGATGGTTCTGTTGACAGGTATAAGGCCTACCTGGTGGCCAGGGTTTTTATCAACAATCAGGATTAGATTATGGTGAGACATTTAGTCCGGTTATCAATTGACTACTGTTCATTCCGTGTGCACTCTGGCCGTCTCTAAGTGCTGGTCTATTCGACAGCTGGATGTGAATAATGCATTTTTACAGGGTTTTCTTACTGAGACGGTCTACATGAAACAACATTTGGGGTTCATCAATCCCATTCGTCCTAATCATGCATGCAAGCTTCACCACAGTATTTAGGGCCTCAAACAGGCTCTACCGGCCTGATTTTCTCGTCTCAGCAGTTATTTAGTCACAATGGGCTTTGTGGGCTCCAAGTCCGACACGTCTATCTTCCTCTGACGGGTCGAGATAGATCTTCTTCTAGTTTTTATCTATGTGGATGACATCATCATCACAGGCAATGACTCACGAGCTGTCACTCGTCTTATTCAAGAACTAGTCCGGGAGTTCTCATTAAAAGACCTCGGCCCATTGCACGATTCTTTGGGCGTGGAGTGTCACTATACACCCTCAGGTCTCTTTCTCTCTCAATGTGACTTGTTTCTCCGACTCAATATGGATGGTGTCAAGCCTTTCAGCTCGCCTATGGCTACTTTCTGTACACTCTCTAAGGTTGTTGGCAAACCTCTCTCTGACCCTTTTGTCTATCGAAGTATTGTTGGGGCTCTATAATACCCAAGCTTTATCAGACCCGATGTTGCCTTCTCGATGAATAAGATCGCTCAGTTCATGCAAGCTCCAACCGATGAGCATTGTAGCGCTGTAAAACAGGTCCTCCGTTATCTCAAATCTATCATTTAACATGGCCTTTTTCTCTCTCGTCATTCTTATGTACAACTTACTACTTATACCGATACAGATTGGGCAGGGTCGATCGGTGATCGAAAATCCATCAGTGGCTATTGTGTCTTTCTTGAATCTTATTTCTTGGAGCTCAAAGAAGCAGTACACTATAGCCCGATCTAGCATTGAGACAGAATATAAGGGCGTGGCTAATACTGCAACAGAGGTCTTTTGGTTGCAGTCATTACTTCGTGAGCTTGGTGTTCCGCAATCTCCCCCAATAGTGACAACTCGGTGCAACATATCTCTCGATCAATCCTATTCATCACTCACGCTCCAAACATATTGAGATCGACATTCATTTTGTGCGGGACTATGTCGCCAATGGAGTACTGGATGTTCAGTTTGTCAGCACTAAACACCAACCAGCAGACATTCTTACAAAGCCTTTGAGCTCATAAAGGTTTTCTATGCTGAAGAATAAGCTCTCGGTTCTTTCGAACCCGCTTCGCTTGCGGGGTGTTAGAAATATCAATGACAACACGTGACTCTTGTGAAACATGTGATTCATGTGAAAAAAAACCTTATGAAATCAATTAGATTCTAAAATATCTCCATAATTATAAGAACACATCTGACTCATGATCTTATCGTAAAACCTCTCCATGATTATACGAACATATGAGACTCACGAGACTCATGCACCATGTGTTTCTCATTCTCTCTCTCCGTCAATATTTCTTATTATTTCTCCTAAATCTAAACATGTGACCAATATGTATATATACATATAATTAAAAATCATAACTAGTAGATGTTCTTCTTCTTCTTCATCTTTCAACTGTCTTTCTCCGTCACTCTGTCGGGTCAATTTTACCGTGAATGCAACACTATATTAGTTTAAAACCATCGTCGCACTTCCCACTTCCTGCTCCAAAGATCCTCCTCAGCGAAGAAAATAGGCAGATCACAGCAGCAAGACACAAAAAAAAAAGAGAGAGAGAGAAAGGACTAAAAAAAAAAAAGCGCAAAGAGGAAAAAAACCGTTGCAGATGCTCGGTCTCCGAGGGGCCCCTTCCCCCTCTTCTTCTGAAACCCGAGGCCAAGCCCCAATGCCGACGACTCCCCGGCGGCCGCCGCCATCTCGGCCTCGGTGGGGCCCGCGCGGCCGGTGAGGCTGGTGTACTGCGACGAGAAGGGGAAGTTTCGGATAGACCCCGAGGCCGTTGCCGCCCTGCAGCTCGTCAAGGGCCCCATCGGCGTGGTCGCCGTTTGCGGCAGCGCTCGCCAGGGCTAGAGCTTCATCCTCAACCAGGTTTGCCTTCTTGATTTCATCTAGGGCAAAAAAAAGAGTCTTCTTTTTCTTCACTTTTTTCATCGTCTTGAAAATTGTTTGTCCTGTTAACCGCTTATGAATGATCAGTAATCTAAGTTTGTCTGAACTCTGAATCCATGAACCACTGGATTTGTGTACTAAACTATCAGTAATCTTAGCAAATGGAAGCTTTAGAATTTGTTAAAGCCTTCCTTATGGCTATTTTTAGAGAATGTTGAACTTGAATATCTTAATTTGTCAGGATTTAAGGTAGGCAACTGAATGACATCAATTTAATGATTTTCGTTCATTTTCGATGGTGTTTTTTAGGATGCACATACAAATACATAGCAAACTAATTAATTGTGGTATTTATTGGCGGGTCAGTGGAAATGTACTGCAATGTTTTACTTCTTTCAGTATCCCTGTTTGGGTCTAGGACTCTAGTCGCCATGTACTTGCTTCGGTATTGTTGTTGGTTGACTTGGGTGAAATTAATTGCATGATTTGTGTAAGTGCTTGATCTGACTTGGTGTTAGTAGACGATTCTCCCATCTACTTGTTGACCTCTTTGGTGATTGTTTCCAGTTAGGTCAGTGTGGTTTTACCATCTGCAAACATTACAACAAAACTAAATGCACTTGCTCTTGGCGGAGTTTATTTCATTTTTTTTTTGATAAGAATGGTGGGCTAAAAGACCCCCGTTCCGTTAATAAGTGGTTACCTAAATAAGTTGGTTCTCGATCCTACATATAGTAAAAGAAACTCTCCTCGACAAATACAAAACCAGAAAGCCCAGAAGGCCAAGCGGTGACGTGAAACTCAGGAGGAGAGTGAAAAAGCCAACACGGATTAGCCCTGGTCCTTGATGTCGCCAACATCCATCATATCGCCATCGAGTCTCCGGTGTGTAGTTTCCCGACGTGTGGGGCAGATAGGTGATGTGGATAGGCGACAGTGGATGCCCTAGGAATAGGATCCCCTGGAAATAGATCTGTCCAATGCGTGAAATCATCACAAATAAGAATGAAAGTTTTAACAGCAGACCCACAGGAATTATTGAAAATCCGATTATTTCTTTCCCTTCATACCACCCAGCAAATAGCTGCAACTGATGTGCACCAAATAATTCCATCTGTTTTGCGCACCATGGGACTACCATAGTCTGACTAAAGATGTTGTTTCTCGGGGAAAATTTGGAGATAATGTATCGTAAAATTTCTTTGAATCGATGAAAGATTACAACAATCTCAAAAATTCTAATTACAAGAGATAGAAGATATTCAAGCTCAAATCTTCTCTTTATTTAAGACTGGGTTCTTGATGTAGTGGTGGAAAGTGAATCTTGTTTTCCGTTGACCGGGCGAACGTCAGTGTCTTCGGGAATCTTCTCTTCGGATTACGGACGGAGTAGCACAACTCCTGTCCAAATGGAATCTCAAAGAGGGAAAAAACTTGAACTCAGCAAGTTGGTAGAAGAGTTTAACTCTTTATCAGTATTCCTCATCTGAAAATTCTGACAAAAACTTCCGACCCCTCTTCCATAATAAACTGAGCTATTTATAGAGATTTTAGGGATAAAGTTATCCCCTAAAAACCCTCTATGATAGGGGGTTAACTCCCCTCATTATATGGGCAGTAATTAACGCGGTAATGAGGGCAGTTATAACTGAAACACAGGGCTCTTTCACAGTTGAAAGCGCAGGCTTCGGGCTCCGCGTCTTGGCATTGCGGTGATGCTGGGACGCGGGCTTCAAACCTCGCGTTTTGACACTGTGGTGATGTTGAGATGCGGGCTCCGCGTCTTGGCATTGCGGTGATGCTGGGACGCGGGCTTCAAACCTCGCGTTTTGACACTGTGGTGATGTTGAGATGCGGGCTTTGAACTCTGCGTCTTGACACTGCGGTGATGCTAGGACGCGGGTTTCGAGCTCTGCGTCTTGGCATTGCAGTGAAGTTGGGGACGCGGGCTTTGAGCCTCGCGTTTCGACACTGCGATGACGTTGAGACGCGGACTTCGAGCTCTGCGTCTTGGATTTGTAGTGAAGCTGGGGACGCAGGCTTTGAGCTTTGCGTTTTGGCGTTTAGCCGTTGAAAATGCTGGCATCGAGCTCTGTAAGACGCGAGTTTCGAGCTCTGCGTCTTAGCTTTGTGGTGAAGCTGGGACACGGGCTTCGAGCCCCGCGTTTTGACTTTAAACGAGTGGCTCTGATTAGCCTCACGTTGGAGTATAGACTCTGCTCTATGATGACTTGACCTCAGTGATTTTTAGAGTCTACAGAACCCCCTCCAAAGTTTTCAGAACTCCGCGGTCGACTGGGACGGGTTTAGAAATACTTTTGATTTTTGTTCTGACAGCAAGCTCTGAAGATTGGATTGGCAATCTTCTGAGATATCTTGAGCTTGATCTTGTCTGGATCTTGGTCTTCGTGAGTATACTATTAAACTCTTTGAGGCCACCAGAAATGATCGTCGTGAGTGTCTGGATACGCATTCTGGACCTCCTCGGTGCTCTGAGCTGGTTGTTGGTGTACTGTTGAATCAGGAGAATTAGTCATCTGCTTTCACCAGTGTACTGTTGAACTGATTGCAGAAGTAAAGACTGAACGCAGGTCTTGCAGACGAAAAATCATGTTGCCTTAGAGACGCGGACCTCGTTTAGAGTAAAAACGTGACTCTCATTCATCGGAGAGACGCGAACATCGAAGTGGAGACACAACTCTCATTTGGTTGAAGTAACGCAAACTTCAAGGTGGAGACACAGACCTCTTTTTACTGGAGAGATGCGGCTCTGTGAAACGCGAGACTCGCGTTCTGGGTGCATTGTCCGTGTCTGGCGAAGCTTGAAGAGACATTTCTCTTAACACGCGAGGTTCGCGTTCAAGGCACGATGCCACGCGATGAGTGGAGTTTGAAGAGACGCCGTTCTCTTAACACACGAGGTTCGCGTTTGAGGCGCATTGCCACGCGTCGGGTAAAGCTTGAAGAGACATTTTCTTAACACGCGAGGTTTGCATTCGAACACGCGAGGTTTGCATTCAAGGCATGATGCCATGCATCGGGAGACAATTGGTTTCGAAATACGTGCCGCGTATCTCGGTGGATTACTGTGTCTATAAAAAGACATCAGTTTTTCAAGAGTCATCATTAGACTCTTTTCTTCTCCGCTGAGCCTTGCGTCGAGAGTTTTCAAAACTTAAGAAAAGCTCTGAGCTTTTTCTTCTTTCTTTCGTTTTCTACACAAAATTCATGATTGAAATGGCCCCAAAGATCAAACCTGTGGCTTCGTCCTTGAGTGTTGTCGCTCCAGAGGCTAAAATGGGCGGTTCTTCCACGCAGGAGGCCCTCATTTTAGTTAAAAAAATCATTTGGATTGGTTTCCACCGTTAAGGAACTTGAAGAGTTATCTTAACTCTTAAGTCTCTTTTGAATTGAACCGCCAACGCGAGGCTCACGCCCCGTTTGATATTCAGACGCGGCTCTTGCACTAGTAGGCAAGACACAGGTTTGACGACCTCCGCGTCTTCGCTTCATCAGCTTGAGTCTGTGTCGTTTGTTGAACGCGGGTTTCGTTGAGCCTTGCGTTTGATTCCAACACTTAGAGAATTTTTCTAAGAGGGGGAGTTCAGACGCAGATTTCATGTGAACCTCACAAGGTTCTAAATATCGGATATCGGAATCGTATCGGATGGAGGTTTTTCATATCGGATATCAGATATCGGGGATGCACGCGCATATCGTGTGTTCATATTAGACACTATGAAATATTGATAATTAAGAGTTGGTTTAGAATCATATATATCATCTACCTAATAAAAATAATATAATATGCTTGTAAAGACAGTAAAAAATAATGTACATTTGCACGCAATCGTGCAATAAATAAGTTATTTCATATCGGGCAATGTATCGGGCGATTTATCAGCCAATAACGGGCAATTTATAGGCCGATATTTCAAATATCTGCCGTTTTTTGCTGCAAACGATATGGCGAACGATTTCCCCATATCGTATCGGCAACAAACAAAAAAGGAGATATCAGACGATATCTCGGCCGTATTGGCGATATTTAAAACAGGGGAACCTCGCGTCTCTGAGGTTTGACGTGGGTTTCGCTGAGTCTCGCGTCTGAGTCCAACATTTAGAGAAATTTTTTAGTTGTGTAATTTCAAGTGCAGGCTTCGTGTGAGCCTCGCGTTTTTGAGTTTAAACGCAGATTTCGTCAAGCTCTGCGTCTTAGTCATTAGACGCAGCTATGGGGTGAACTTTGCATTTGAGCTTCAACACTTAGACTTTTTTTTATTCTGACTGTTGTATTGTCCTTTTTGCAGTACGATACTCCTCAAATCCTCTGTCCAAAAAGTGCCACTTTGGACATGTAGGTGGCGCTGATACAAACATGATCTTCATTCTCCAAAGAACTGCTCCTGTGATGACAAATCAAAGGAGCGACGAAGTCGGATCAGTAATGCTAGTATGCTGACCCTTCTGGAGATCATTTCTGACGGCCGGTTCGAGTCGGACTCTCGTGCTCTACTGAGGAAACTCAACTTCTTCTTTGGCGACTCAATTAAAGAGGATGAGGCTGCACTTTATGACGGGGACAACAAATGGCTCCGGCAAATTGGCAATAGAAGGTTCTTCCTCCCGAACATGGAGAGGATGTACTCTGACCTATCTGCAACATATGTCCGTGTGTTGGACAATTGGATTGGGAGTTGGTCAGGCCATTCTCCGGAGTCACCCTGGGTAAGATAGGTGCCCGTGAAGCCTACACCATCAGACATGGGAGGGATGTTCTTGGGTTGCAGCCTGGCTTGGTTAGAGCTGAGTACCCGACTGAGAGACCCCTCCAGCTTGCAACCATCTTCATCAGACAATTCTTGGATGTGAGGGTGACTTTCCTTAAGAATTTCGTGCCACCGCCTGGGTCCATTCTACCGATAAAAACTGGTGGGGTAGAATGGTAGGGTTTGCTTTGGCAGAATTTGGAGATCTTCTGCTACAGGCTGGGCTGTACGGGGCCGTAAGGGCTATTTAGTATGACCTCCCGCAGAGCACCCAACATTTTTACGCTATCCTGGAGCGTTATAATCCAGAGACTTGCACATTCTTTACTCCCATCGAGAAAATGGGGCTCGCCCTTCATGAGATGTATGAAGTCTCAGGGCTGATGATTGGAGATGCCCCTTACGAGGAGTACGTCCCGTCAACAGAGGAGCTACATTTGCTGAAAAAAGCGATCTTCTGGTGCACGAGACCTATTGGGAAGTGTTGTGTCACTCCACATCTGCGGTCAGGTGACCGCATGGAGGAGCGGGGGAATCAAGCAGATATCATGGGCGACTTATCTGTTCTCCGGGGTGAATAAGTCTAGCTCGATGTCCCAGCTAGCTCCCAACACTGATGAGGAAATTTTTGAAAGAATCAGTGCATCCACCAGCTCCTACACCACTGAGTCTAACCTTCAAACCAGGCACGGTCTTTGAGAGCTTCCATTATCAAGCCAAATTCCCGAGTCTGATCGGGCTCTGTTGGTGGGTTTCCTCATGCTGGGGCTAAAACGATGTGTGGTGCCAACGCTACCGCATGAGGTGATCGTTGCCGACGTGGTGCATCCGACAGTCCTGCTTGCCCATGGGAAGTCCATCGCCCTTCTTTCAGTGATGGTGGCTGGGATCCAAAATGGGTTACGCGCATTAGCGAAGAGCTTCGTTAGGTGGAAGCAATCGTGGACGCAGAGGGTCACCCAGTCACGGATTCCAACGGTCATCCCCTGGTTAAGACTCCCATTCCCAGGGTCGAGCTCTCATATACGTACCTGATGGCCTGGTACGTCATGCATTGTCCCTCGCTGATGACGACGATGTCTGCCTACGAAGGTTTTACGCCTTTCGTGCTGCGATTGTAGAATTTGAGCTGGCTGTAATACTTTATGTTCTACATCCGGAAGACAATTCTGAACGGGGGCAATTACCAGTTGGATAGGTGTTCCGAGATTCATGACGCGTCTTACGAGGACAAATTTGCAGACCTCTTCGGCCCGGATGGCTTCACTCGGTCATCTTCCGGCGTCTTCTGGTGGCTGATAAATATCCGGCCCGGGTACTTGATGTTTCAGTAAGGGAACTCCTGCACGGTGGAGCCTTATATGCCTTGTCGGTTCGCCTGACAGTTTGGTTATGACCAACTGTATGCCGGCAACCCCAATCCAAACCTTCGTTTCAGTCGGAATCTATTCGAAGGTGCCTGGGCATGGTATTACAGCGTAGCAGGAGGAATTGAAGCTGTTTTTACGCTCCCTCACAAGACTCCCAACTCTTATGCCAGTTTTGGCTTTTGTACATGGTACATAGCGAATAAGGTGACTGGATTTGGAATAAACACCTCGTGCATCAAGGACATTAAATCCATGTACAAGGTCAAGGTCAGGACCAAGGGTTGTCGGATGCGAGGGATGACCGAGTACCAGGAGGCTGAGAAGAAAGAGGAAAGAGAGGCCAGTAGGACAGGAGCAGCTTTGGTGTCAGAGCACCCTGTCTGGAGGACTCGACATGCCGTGCCCAAGCATCCTCGAGCCTTTGCTTCCCAAGGCGAGCCTAGCCCAAAGAAGGCTAGAAAAGGATTCGAGGCTGAAGTTTCGGCCCGGATGCCTGAAATAATTTCTCCTGGTACTGAGGAGGAGGAGGAAGAAGAGGAGGCAGTCCTGACTCTTTATCCCTGAGGCTTGTGCAGTAAGGGCCCAACAATCCTAGCGGAGGGAGAACCTGCAGGCCAATCTGCCTTGGCCGAAGGGCCGAACGGCCTGAAAAAGGGATTGAGAAGGATGAAGTTGAAGTTCTGTCACAACCTGGACTTCCATTCAGCCTGCAACTTCTTCGGCTCAGGAAAGAGGGATGGAGGCGCCACAACTGGGTTCTCCCAGTGTTTTAATGCCTACTTCTTGGATTGTGGAGCCTAGCCCTACCACCGGGGTTCTTAATGGTAAAGGCCCGATCACTAAGCCTTCCTGGGTTCAAGTGTCATCTTCGTCGTCTGGAAAGCACAACTATTATTCAGGCGAAGAAGTTAACTTTGGCGATGAACTCGCTCTTCCTGATACCAGCAAATTTTCGCATATTTCAGAGGAAGAGATGCAGGCGTATGTTCTTGCGATGGTTCCGCCGTCGGGAGAGGTCATTATCGTTGAGGGTATTTTTTCTATCCTCTTTAACTATTTCTCCATTGAGTTGGGAAGATATTTAACCCTTCATTTGAATCTCTTCTACAGGAGTGGCTACCGGTAGTGAGGCTACAACTTCTTCCCATATTGAAAAGATGATTTAGGAGCTGGCCGAGCCGGAGAGCCTTGAAGTTCCCGCTATTGGGACGCTTCGTGAGGGTATAACCACCGTAACCCCCTGTTTTAAATATCGGCCGAGTCGGCCGAGATATCGTCCGATATCTCCTTTTTTGCCTCCTGCCAATACGATATGGGGAAATAGTTCACCACATCGTTTGCAGCAAAAAACGGCCGATATTTGAAATATCGGTCGATAAATCGCCCGATATATCGCCCGATATGAAATAACTTATTGCACGACTACGTGCAAATATACATTATTTTTTACTGTCTTTGCAAGCATATTACATCATTTTTATTAGGTAGATGATATCTATGACTCTAAACCAAATTTTAGTTATTGATATTCATTATATATAGTGTCTGATATGAACGCCCAATATGCGCGCGTATCCCCGATATCTGATATCCGATATGAAAAACCCCCATCCGATACGATCCCGATATCCGATATTTAGAGCCTTGCCATGACTGGGGAACTCTCATCCCAAGGCGACCTGCCAGAGGACTTACCGTCTTTGGATCCTCAACTTGCTAAGAGAACAAAGATGTGCCATATACTCCCGTCTTCATTGTTATTGCTAACATTGATGTTATGGTTGAGAGAGTACTGGGCTAGCTCAAGTGGAGGATCCCATGGCAAGCACTAGTGCAGATTACAACGCCCTTCAGACTTCGACCGGTGAACCAGGTGCTGTGGAGTTTGTCGCTGTCCCTGTTGCTTCGGAGGCTACCACAATAACGGTCTCAGAGGTGTCGGCCACGATCTCGGTGTCGATAGAACTTGCTGCTGGCCTTGTCTCTGCCCCTAGCGAGTTGGCTCCTGCCTCTGTGGATATTGTACGCACCGTCGTAGAAAGGGGATCCTAGAGCGCACTAGCAGGGCTATCTCCAGCCATGGACATCATGGAAGAATTGGCGCATCAGATGGTACAATAATTCTTTACCTCCATGAAGTCCTGCATCGAACTGGTCCTCTCCGGAGAAGTTCCTTCGAGTTTACCTAGATGCTTCTTGAAAATCAGATTGAGAACATCCGTCATACTGAAAGCTCAGAGCAAGTTAGGGCGGATCAGACGCTGGTCGAACACCTGGGGATATGCCTGAAGGAACTAAGAACCCTGAAGAAAGCTAGTCCAATGGATGAGGCTCGGTCAATGCTGATTAAGCTCCTTACCGCTCAGAACGCAAGAGGAAAGAGATATAGAAGCAGATGGCTGAAGAGGTCCGTCATTTTCATAACTTCCAAGCCAGCTACCAAAGATTAGTTGACAATTTTAGGAAACCCGAGGTCGTCACCAAGAATGCAGAGCAAGTCATTACCACTGCTCGGGCAATTATTGCCAAGGTGCAAGCCCTGATTCAAGTCAATGAGCAGAAGCTTGCTGCTGCCAGAGAAAGGCTGGAAGAATTGGAAGCTGCCAAGAAGCTGGTCCAAGATCTTACTGCTCATTCTTCTAAGTTGGAGTCTCTTCAAGCGCGGCTGGCTACGAAGAGATTCTTATCAGAGGAAGAATTGCAAGCTTGGGCAGAAGTTGAGAAGGCACGTCAGCGCGAGATGTAGCGCTTCCAGGAGCGGATCTATTCTTTGACTGAGCAGGATTAGCCTTCCTCCTTTTGTATCTCCCCTTTTTTGTGTAACACTCCACTTGTCAAATAAGAGAGTGTATCACTTTTATCATTTTGATATAAATAATAAAAGTTATCAAATTTTTGTCTCGTTTTTATTCCTTCTTTGCATTTGAGAATCAGACAGACTCTTTATTGCGTGGGAGAACGCAGCTCTTACAGTCGCGATCCTTGACTATTGTGGAAATATAGTCCTTAGTCATTTGTTGAGACGCGACTATGAGTTATAGGGAGGAAACTCAGGCAGCACTGAGTTGTGAGTGAGACGCAGCCTGACTTGCGGGGGAGACGCGACTGTTTTTTTTTTTTGAGAGGAACACAGCTCTGAATGGTTGAGAGAACGGCTCTGAACTTTTGAGAGAAACGCGGCTCTGAACTGTTGAGAGAAATGCGGCTCTGAATTGTCTAGAAACGCAGGCATGCGTTCTTCAATTTGATGGAGGGGACGCAGCCTTTAGGCTTGTGAAGGGACGCAGATTTCAGAACACAGCCTTCGAAGCGTTGCATGCAATTTGACTCGAAAATCTCGCTGGATCTTTCAATGCAAAGTCAGCGTTGACAGTTGGGGACGCGTATCGTTGGGATTTCCCAGAGTACAAATTCACGTGTCTATCCAGAGTGGATTTGATATTCGCGTGGCGAATTTAGGCTATTAGTTTTGGTCTTTAAGAATGACTATGATTTTTATGTTATTAATTAATGGCCATTAGCGAGCCTATAAACAGGCCATAGCCTCTTAACAGTTTCATCTTTGACTGTTTTCCTTCGCGAGCATGTGCTATGAAGAACTTCGTCTTGATTATTTTTTAAGGGCCTCCTTCAAGGGTATGTGCTCTGAAAAACAAAAAGAACTCAAAGCTTCGATGCTTTCTTGCAATCTTTTTCGAAGATTATCACTGTTTAGTGATTTCAATATTAAAAAGTATCGCTTTAGGTGCTTTCATGGCCGTGCCTTAACGAATGAGATCCAACTTCTAGAGAACTTTTCTTCAGGTAGGAAATGACTTTCGCCATGATAAGGCTCGATTTCTTTAGAGTTCTGTCATCACCGACCATGAAGAGACTTTGTCTCTTGATCCTTTCCTGAAACCTCTTTCTACAAACATGACTTTCACGTTAATTGATGAAACGCGAGCTTGTTGACTTCTAAGTCTAAGTCTCAAGTTTTTCAGACGCGAACTTGGTGAACTCCGTGTTTTGAGACTTGAAACGCGAGTTTTGTATATGAGGCTCGCGTTTGGGATTCATGGCTTAGAAAATTTTAAGTCTACTTTTTTGAAATTTCTGGACGTGAATGTGGCAAGCTCAGCGTCCACGTCTTTGATATATGCCTCGCGTCTCGATTATCAGACGCAAGTCTAATATCAGACTGCATTTGGATCTATATTTTCCATCCCTGCGTCCGCGAGATTCGCGTCTGGAGTTTATGACTTCAGCCTCGCGTTTGTGCTTCTAGCTTCCTGTTTCTGTCTTTGCAGAATTTTAACCCTTAATTTTTTGTTTCTTGCAGATCTTGACCATATCGATGGTGCTGGTTCCAATGTCTTTGCCACGTCCATTGGAGGATATTTGGAACGGCCATCTTGTTTGATTGGCGACCACTTGAGAAGTCAGAACTTCTGACAAGCTGAGGCCCATTATCATAGACAATCCATCATGGCACGCCAAAGCGGTAGACCACGTGATGTTTAATGAACTTGATCACGTCAGATGTCTTTACCTCCCTTAAGGGATAACTTCAGCCAATTTAGAGAAGTAATCGGTTATGATTAGGAAAAACCAATGTCCTTTGGATAAAGGTGGGCGGATAGGACCAACCACATCCATTCCCCACATTTCAAATGGCCAGGAAGAAGTAGGCGAAGATGTCCAGGTGCCTGGTGAATGAAGTCACCATGGACCTGATAAGCGTGACATCGCTTGGCGTAAGTGATGGCATCAGGGATCATCTCTAGCCAATAATATCCGAGTCTTCAGAGTCGATCTCCAAGTTGTGAACCAGGTTGGTGAGCTCCACACATGTCATCATGAGCTTCTTTGAGTATTTGTTGTGTCTCTTTGTGTGACAGGCAACGGAGGAGGATTCCGCATGTGATTAGCGATACAGTGCTCTTGTGATCGTCTAATGATAGCCGCCTCTTTAGGGTCATCAGGCAAAATATCGTACAATGCGTAGTCGATGCACGGGAATCGCCAATTCTTGAGCTTTGGACCTGTTGAAGTCTCTAGAGCTTCTTTGATTTGAATGTCTCTTGTTGGCTTTTAATTGTCTTCAAAAGCGAACCTTGGACAATACAAGACATGGCTGTAGACGAGTACTTTCTCTGTCGTTCTGCTGGAAGAGCTAAGAAGGCAGCGAGAGATGCCAGTGGCATCTGCATGCGCATTTTGCTAGCGAAGTACATAATCGATGTAGAAGTTTCTGAACTTCTCTACCATGTAGATGTTTGCGTTATAATAGGTACCAAGTCTTCATGTCTAACTTCCTACTCCTTGCGAACCTGGTTAACAATGAGTTTTGAGTCACTGTATACTTCGAGATTTTTAACGCCAATCTCATCGGCTATTGCATCCCGATCAAGAGAGCATTGTATTCCGCTATATTGTTAGAACATGGCTCATTAATGAAATGCACGAGAGATTACGTTTTGTTCTGTGGGGAGACAAGTACTACTCACACTCCTGCTACAATATTTCCTCGTGGGCCCGTTCTGATGCGCCGTCGAAGAAGAGTTGCCATGCCTATTCTTCGAAAGATGTCTGGGTCAGGCAAACTTTAGCGATCTCATCTGGGAGATCTTTCATAAAGTTTGGTCGCCCTTGGATCTGGATGCTCAGCTAAGAGTCTGCCACCCCGCCTGCCTTCACAACAGCTTTTTATGGTAGGAATTGCATCTCATATTGGGAAAGCAACCAATCGACCATTCAGTGATGATGGCTTCGTCATAGGCGATCTCAAAGGATTGACTTTTGATATGACGTGTATGGTTTGGCCCACCAAGTAGTACCGCATCTTCTGGACGATGAATACCAACGCCAAGCATTCTTTTTCGATTAAGTTGTACTGATGTTCGGCTCTGATCATAGTTCTACTCAGATAGTAGATTGTCTGCTCGTGTCCTTGATCATTATTCTTGGCTAGTAAAGCTCCTAGAGAATGATCCATCGCTTGTATGTATATGAGGAAAGGTTCTCCTGACACCGGAGCTGTAAGGACAGGTGGATGCGTGAGATACTGCTTGATTTTCTCGAACGCTTGTTGGCAAGCATCGTCTCAGATGAATGAAACACCCTTCTTCATCAATTGGGAGAAGGGTTGGCATCATCCTGAGAGATTTGAAATAAACCTCCGAATATATGCTAATCGCCCTTGCAATCCTCTAAGTTCTCTGAGATTCCTTGAGGTTGCATCTCCTGAACAGCGCGGACTTTCTCTGGGTCGAGGTGGATTCCTTGGATGTGACGACAAATCTTAGGAATTTACCGATGGCTACCCCTAGGAAGGATTTTGTGGGTTCATTGATGCGTCCGCATGATATCAATATTGTCTTCAGATCTGCTATGTGATCGCCTTTGGCACGGCTTTTCACTGCAATATTGTCTATGTAGCACTCCACTGTTTTGCGTATATGCTCGTGGAAATTGCATTCATAACTCTCTGGTATGTTGCCCCGCCTTCTTTAATCCAAAGGACATGACAGTATAGCAGTACACCTCTAGTGGTCTCCTAAAAGATGTATGCTTTTCATCGTCAGGGTACATTTTAATTTGATTGTACCTAGAGAATCTGTCCATGAAAGACATCCGTTCAAACCCACACGTGTTGTCTATCATGACGTCTGTGATTGGAAGAGGGAACTCATCTTTAAGACACGCCTCATTTAGATCACGGAAATCGATATAAATCTGGATCTTCCTATTCTTCTTGTAGCAGGGACGATATTGGCTACCCAATCAGGGTGTTGTTTTTTCCTGATGAAACTGGAGTCTATAAGCTTCTGACTTCCGACTGGATTGCTTCCATTATCTCATGGTGGAACCATCATTGCTGTTGTTGACGGGCTTCGCATCCGGATTGATGTTGAGGCGATGCATAGCATTGTTTTAAATATCGGCCGATATACTGGTATATCGCCGAGATCCCGGTAATTTTATTCAAACGATACGATAAGTGTAAAGATTTCCGGATATCGTTTTGGACCGATATTGGCCGATATATCGCTACGTGACCGATATATTGGCCGATATCCGAGATGAAATATCCGATATATCGGCCCTAATAATTATTATTTTTTGCTTGAGAGATTGTCTTATTTTATTCTATGTTCATTATGGTATTTCAATGATGTTTTATATAATTTTGGATAATAACTTATTTCTTTTAATAATGTCTTATATGTATTTACTATTGATATATCAACCGGTATTTAGTACCATATCGTTATATATCCCGGTATCCGGTATATAATTTTGCCGATGGGTATATTGCCAATATTCGATATTTAAAACACTGATGTATAGCCACTTGAGGATCAAGCCCAGGCATATCCTCGTAGTTCCAAGCAAAAATATCTATATACTCTCGCAAAAGAGATATTAGATCTTCTTTCTCGGGGGGTGATAAGCTTTCATTTATGAAGATGGGCTTGGGATTAGCCTCATCTCTCAGATTAATCTGGATAGCCTTATCCACTATGGGTAGTTTGCGTTCGAAGCGAATATCCCAAAGAGTGTTTAGGTGTTTGATCCAAGATCTGTATCCGATTGGATCATCTCTTCATCTCTATCTTTTGGGTGGCTTGTTGAAACATGTTTACCGAAAGTTCTTTGAAGATGTTGCCGACACTGACATCTGATTCGCATGATGACGTGCCCGACGAGTGGTCATGATATACCAACTCTTCAGACTCAGAGGCCGATGAGCTTGGAGTTGACACATAGCCCAATCCCCTGCGAGTTCGATGAAAATAATCAGGGGTTTTCCCTTTTGGAACGAAGGATCGAAGCAGTGTTCTCTTTCCTTTGTCAAAGTTCAAGCCAGGACCACTTGTTAGGTCATACCCCGTGTTCTCCATCATTCTGAGTGCATTTGGCTCGTAATGAGAGAATTGAGGAGGTTCATTTTCGCTTTCTGAATCTTTGCGAGTCATTGATTTGGACTCGACTCTTCTGAAAAGGATTGGTTTTTGCCTTTGCTATTTGTTGGGACCTTGAATAAACATTTTTGCGCATCACTGACGCCTTGATATACCTTGAGGGATACCTTACCAGTACATGCAATGATGTCAAGGTATCTATTGCCGACCAGGGGTCATCACCTACATCAGTACTAGTACCTGATGACACAGAATCAGAAGCAAACACAGAAAAGTAAGCAAAATCTAATTCTTCATCAATATACCACTAGCCTACATTATTGGCGGTGTTATTGACATCGAGCTTATTAATGCTCGTTACAAGTGGGTTCAGCTCCCAAAGACATTCTTCTTCTGTCTCTGGCTCAATATCAGTTTTATTACCAGAGTCTGGTTCCTCTGGCTGAGGGTTCTCGTCTATCTTCAGAGAATCTTGGTATAGGAGGGAGTCTGTGAAGTAGTTCTCTATCCCCTTAAACGGATGTCTTTCGGCTATCAACATTTGGACATTTCCATCCCCGTCAATATACTTCATGACTTGATGGAGAGTAGAGGGGACAATGGAGTTGTGATGAATCCATAATCGTCCCAGCAGCAAATTATATGAAGTGTCGACGTCGATAACGTAATACGTCACTTCAGATCTTAAGTCTCCAATTTGACATTTGAGTTTAAGCTTTCCCATTGAGCGCGTATCATTGGCGTTGAAACCTTAAATGATAGTTTAGGTGACGCTCAATCGGTAAGTGGGGATCCCCAAGTATTGCATGACCCGGCGGGGCATAATACTCAACGCGGATCCTGGATCCACCTGAATGCGGTTCACTTCAGACGATCTAAAAATAAAAATTGGTAACTAACCAGAGGAGTAATTTGTTAGATTAATCATTTTTAAAAACTTTATAGTGTAAGGAAAAATGTTAAAAATGGTTAGAAAATGAACAATAATTTGTTGGCTCCAATGTAAGTAACTAATTTATTTTGGAAATGCTAGAAAATGGTTAGCAGATGGTCATCATGATTATAATTAAGTAGAATATAATTAGTTTGTTAGATTAATTATACATTAGTTTGTAGATTAATTGTTTAACTTACTTTGCTAGAAAATTTGTTAAATTTTCGTTACAAAATGGTTTTCATGATTATAATTAACTAGTTAATTTTAGAAAATGGTTAGAAAATAGTTGCATTAATATAATTAAGTAAAACATAATTAGTATTTAGATTAATTATATTGTACTACCTTTGTAAATAACTATTATTTGTCTTTACATCAACTATTTTGTAATGTAATGTTTTGTCTAAATGAGATTCAAATTTCATCAATTATTTTAAAAAATGTTAAAATGCTACTAACTACCTGAACATTTTTTTAAGCATTTTTAATTTTTTTTAAAAATCGAGACCGACATCACTGAGACAAAATAACCGATATAGCCGATTCTGATACCTAAAACTGCCAGTGATTCCAATTCGGAGATTTCAAGCCATGATCTAAACCTTAACTAATCAACAAATCAACCTTATTTTGAGTTTTGGAGTCTCCGCAACCCTAGCCCAACCAGATATTGAGTCAGGTTGAGACTAAGGCATTTGAGAGTTGTGATCATTCAGGTTTGATCTGGTTGGCTTGGTTCAGTTAATCAGGATGAACTGCTGACTTATAGAGTTAGAAGCTAAACCGTGACATGTACGGATAATGGGCAAAAGCAAACATGTGGTTTGATAGGTCTCCTGTGTTTGACATTTATTAAATGGGGTTATATGAGTTCCTCGATTAGTAACCGTATTTTGGGCATTATGAACTTTATTCACCATTTAGAAGTGGCCAGAAATTTAGATCTTTGATATTTTTATTACCTTTCATTTTAATATATCACCATACTTTTAATCTTTTTACGGCTAGCTTGTAGTATACATTGATATCCTTCCGCATCATCCGTATGCATTTCAGAATCTTGGTGAATGTTAGAAAATTGTCGCTTTTGGTTGTTGCACCCTGTTTCCTAATGCACTGTTAAGTGCTTATGTAGGATGGACTATCGTAGTTCACTCTCGAACATGACATGTAACTGGATCTTGATCTGTTTTGCTGGTTTTGGATAGCTCACTTGCGGAGTAGGAGTCATCTACTAGTGGCCCTGGAAAATGGAAATACTAGCGACTTTTTTACTACAGTGGTTTGTTCCTTTCCTGTTTGTACCTAAATCTTAATGCTATTCTTCTGTTGTTCTGCAATAAATATGATTACTATTATTTAGACAGCAACCTTTTCATTTTGGGCGTAGGTGGTAGATTTAAGAAAATCAGTAACCGATCCCAGTTTATCAGTATCTTACTGTTGAAATTCCGGATCCTATAATCCGGGTCATACTGCACAATCATGACCCAGATTGAGTATTGAATTGTGGTCTGATTTGATCTTACGATTTATTTTTGGTCTTATGATTCGATGAGTCTTCTGCCCCCACTTTGTTTCATTAGCCGGACAGGTGGGCAGTCACATCTCACTTTTATTATCTAATGCTACCATTATATTTATTAAACATTCATCTCATCTTATAGAGCAATCTCTTAGGCTTTGTTTATGGTAACAATCTCTTAAACAAAAAGACAACTAGTTGGGGATTACTGAAATATAAATAGGATGAAGCCTCAGTTTCTTATTTAATAATAGCAAACTGGTTTCTATTACATATAACTAAGCAACAAGGAGTTCTCTCTCCCCTTTTGTGCTTCTGCCAAGTGGCATATGTGAAAATTCAGCAAAATGCAAAGAAAATCACACAAATTTAGAAGGGGAAGGCTACCGGATCCAGCCTTTTATTTATTTGGCTCATGCGCTGGCCGCAATTCTCTCAAAGGGGATAGGCAATAAGAATCTCTGTCATTATTCACACACAAAAATGTTACACCCACTTTCACCCTCTCCCAAAACTCTCACATAAACGCCCCGGGCCCCAAGACCTCTCTCTCCCTCTCTCTCTCTCTCTCACCCACACACACACACACACACACACACACACACACACCACACTCACTGTGAACAACCACATGTCCACATGTCAAGTCCTCTCTTCTTAATAATTTTCAAATTTGAAATTAAAATAAAAAACTCTCTTCTCCCCTAGTTCAAATTCAAATTTGAACTTAAAATAAAAAAAATGTTTGTGCTGTTGGTTTCATTAATTTGAGAAACAATTCATTGTAAAGTATTATATGTTTTACTCAAAATCTATATTTTATTTAGGATTTTAACTTTTTCTTATATATATCTTATCAAGAAAACTCTTTTTATATTTTTTGTTCTGTTCTTTTTTTCGTTCGTTCTTATTTTATTCTCTGTTTGTTTTGTTTATTTGTCAATAAAAGTCAAACAATAGAAAAGCTGTAAAGAGATTTAGATAATATCTAATACACCCAGTGCAATATATTTATATATTTATGTGGTATCACATTCTGGAAAATGCGATTCATTTGGTAAATAGCTTTCAAATGTCATTTTTCAATATCAATTTCTACAAATTCTGCATTGTTTATTTGCAAATATAACACTCTGTAAAGTACATAATAATTTTATATTTGTTAAGGAAAGATTTTTGATAATGAGAATTTCGAAAGTAAAGTAGCATGATTAGGATCAAGATGGTACTAAAGCTTGAGTCAAGGGAAGGATTTTAGTATGATAAAGAATATATAGGCAAAATGTGAAAGGAAACTTAATTGGATTAATAAATTTGATGGTAAAAGTGGTTAGTACGTCGGTAACACTCCTCCCTCCTAAGACGGAAGTTTCAGTTTTGAATCCCGCAGTTGTCTACTTTTTTTTTTTTTTTTTTTTTGGGGGTTGGGTGGGGGGGGGGGGGGGGGGGGGGTTAGCTTTTTTTAAAGAAGTGTGTGCACATTATTACCTAAAAGAACAGGAGAAAGATACCAAATAAAAAAGAAAAAAAGAAAGACACCAAATATTGGGTTGGAAAATAGTAGCAGTTTTTATATTAAAAGTCATAATAGAGGGTTCTTTGTAAAAAAAAAAAATGATTATTTTCTTTGTAAAAAAATAAAATAAAAAGGGATAATTTGTTTTGTTTTTTATAATCATTGTTAGTGTCTCTGTAGCATATACAGAAATGCTCATGGTACTTACTGTGAGAAAAATCAGAGTATGACATTTATTTTGCAAAAGCCATAAAGTGTATGTTATTATTTCTTAATTTAGCATTTTCATAATTTACACTTATTCCCTGACATGTGATTTTTTTTTTTCAAGACTTCATAGTAAGAAAGAATAGAATAAAAAAAAAAAAACTAAATATGAATTATGGTTCTTATTTTAAGCTCATGCATTACTGCACGGGGCATGAGACTAGTCTAATTCTATAAGACTTGAACTCCAAATCAAAATTTTTTGTTCATTCTCTCCCATTTCTTTGCGATTTATGATCAATAGATTAAATTTTGGGGAACATGACCCTTTGAATCTTTCTCCGTACAAATCTTCCTTTATAATATTTTTTTAGTCAAGTATTATTGTGGAAGGAGGTTAAGTTTATCATGGATGATTGTGAGTAATTTTATTGAAATAGCAATCTGTGTGATGGGTGGAAGTTTTCTCTCATTTCATTTTGATAGTTTTGATGAATGTTTTTATTTTTTATATTATTTATAAAATAAATTTTGCCATATTTTCTATAGGCATCAAGCAGATTTAAGATTTTGATCTGGTTGTCATGAACATTTATGATACAATATAGTTCTTGGCACTATTTGTATGACTGATTTGTTTGTTCGTCTTCATTGCTGATTATTAATGTTACCTGGTATCTTACTCTGCCAAGCCATTTTTGTAATCTATTATGGAATGATGCATGTCATTCGAGGATTATTCAATATATTTAATGCCTGCATTTTAGATCTTTTATATCCAATCATTACATTGATATCTTTTATTTTTGCTGCTTGGAGGGGCCAGTAGTGGACCTTTTGAAGAAACAGTTAGATCAAGCTGAATCAGAAAGAGGTGCTCTTCTATTGAAGTGTCGATTAAATGAAGACAAACTAGAGTTGTTAAAGAACCAACTTGATGCGAATGAGAAGCACAAAGCTGAATTTTGAAGTGTTACGAAGAAGTAATCAATAAGAAATAAAAATTTCTGACGATTACAGTTGTCGTATTGCAAACTTGCAGAGCAAGTGCAGCACTCTGGAGGGACGTTGCTCTAGTTTGTCAAAAACTCTTGATAATGCAAAACATGAATCTTCTGCTTGGAAAATGAAATCTGATGACACCCGGTTAGAGCTGACGGCCAAGGATGAGCAATATAATACTCTAATTGCAGCTCTTGAATCCAGGGTTAGTTCTGCTGAAGAAGATTAACAGCAGCGCATGAACAGCAGAATTTGCTCAAGGAGAGGCCTCAGAGTGGAAGCGGAAGTATACCACTGCTGCTGATGAAGTCAAGAAAGCTTTAGAGAGAGCAGCATTAGCACTGGAACGTACTGTGAAGGAGGCACAGGACAGGGGAGATGCTCTGAGGGCTGCATTCTCAGACGAACTGGTGGAAAAGGTTATATTACTTATCCTTTTTGTTTTTAACCGCAATTGTGATCCCTTGCATACTCTGTTGCTATTGTGTACTATGAAGAGGAAGTCAAGAGCTTAACTTTGAAGTTTGATCATGTTGAGAACCTCAGGAGTACTCTGGTTTCGCAATTGAAGGCAACAAGTTTCATCCCTCTTTGCTAAACTTTTAGTTATGTATTTTAACCAATACTGCCTTTTCCTCTATGGGATGATGCTAGTGTGGATAATTGCACTGAATTCCATCCCAGGAAGCCGAGCCAAAGGTGAAGAGCAAGGAGCTAGAGATTTCGGCTTTGAAGGATGATGTCAAGAAGAGACGTTAGAATCTGTTATTACTAGAACTCAATCACATGAGAAAGAAGCCCAAATACTGGAACAGGAAATGAATCATCTTCAGGAGAAGTATTTCACTGAATGCAAGAAATTTGATGAAGCAAATGAGAGGTGTAAAGCTGCTGAAGGAGATGCAAGAAGAACACATGAATTGGCTGATGTTGATCGTGCAGAGGCGGTGGCTGCCCAGATAGAGAAGAGTGTAGTTCAGCGGTTGGCAATGGAGAGACTAGCAATAATTGAAAGAACTGAACTACGGGTGGAAAGCCTTGAGCAAGAGAATGCCAAGCTGACAACTGAACTGGAGGGATTGCGTCAATCTGAGATGGATGCAATTCAAAAAATTCCTATACTTGAGAGCAGAGTTGATGAGAGAGGGGGGATGTTGAGTCAGAACAATGAGCAAAGGTCGAGAACAGTTCAAGTACTTGAGAACCTTCTTGCAACAGAGCGAGCTGCTGCAGCAGAGGCAAACAGCAGGGCTGAAGCCTTGTCCCTACAGCTACAAGCTACTCAAGGCAAACTGGACGCACGAGCGGACATCAGTTCGTCTGAATGAGACCGCACTTGATAGCAAACTGAGAACTGCCTCCCATCATGGAAAACGTTTTAGGGCAGCAGGCAGTTGCATGGATGCCGTCCAAGATAATGGATATTGATGGGGTGAGAGTTAAGGGGAAGAAGATATCCAAGAGTACCACTAGCCCCTTGAAGTATGCTCAGATAGAGAATGGTGGTTCTGTGTTCCGAGGGGGAGAAATTAGCACCCAGAGCCGGGAAAATCAAGACACAAACATATCCGAGGACTATACAAAGTTCACGGTTCAGAAACTGAAGCACAAGCTTACGGAACATGGATTTGGTGCAAGACTTATTACAGCTGAAGACTCCAAGCAAAAGGTTTATTCTTGCTTTGTATGAGAAGCATGTCTTGAAAAGGTAGCTGCTTTGTGTGTGTCAGGGTTTAAATTAGCATCAGCTGCTGCATGCAAGTAATATTGATGTGTGGCGGTGTATAGTTCAGATGAGTTTTGATTATTTTAACTTCTTCTTCTTTTCTTGATGGTTGATTTGTTTGTATTTAATCTGTGTTCAGGCTATATTTGCCTTTACTTCATCGTTATGCTTACTCTAAATGATTTTGCAAGGATCAAAGATTCAAGAAGATTTCCGAGTGATGGATGCGTTAATGGTTGTGAAAATTTAAGACTTTGTAATAAAGTGAAATCGACCTGCGTTTGGTCGTCCGTAGCTGGAGATTTGGTAAGCATCATCTTCAGGAAGATCAAGGTAAGTGGTTAAAGAAAACTCACCTAATATTTTCATTAACTGCCATAACACTTATGTAGTAATGTTTGAAGTGGTCAAATTTGTACAAGATAAACGTGCAAGACTATAAATTTAGAGTCTTGTTTTTATTAAAGGTTCTCGCTTCTGATGTGCCCACCAAAATAAAGAAGAATCTGCCTGCTTACAAGAGTGTGTGCCCTTAAATAAGTTTCCTACTCTATCTGACTATCTCCTATAAATTAATTTTGAGGGACACAGCAGGCACTACACAAACAGCATCTTTACAACATATTGGAGCTACATACCAATTTTCTGTGATGCATTTTGATGAGCCAAAACAGCAGCAGGCCTTTCCAAAGGCCCTCAGTGATGACTGTAATTTTAACTCTTGTCCCTTGACCTCAAGAGTCCACCAATGCCAGAATCCAGATGATACCCTTTTAGATTAGAAAATTTCAGCTACATAATAAACACAAAAAAAAAAAAAAAAAAAAAAAAACAAGGAAGGAAAAGGCAAATGAGAATACATTACAGTAAACTTGCCAAACTAGTTCGAAAAGGACCAAATCATCAGACAATACTGGCTTCTTGATAGGATGCATCCTCATCATAATAAAGAGGAGACAGTTTGCCATCCTGCTCTTCTTCTTGCTGCTTGGACTTGGGCTTGGGCTTGGGCTTGCTCTCATGTGGGCTCACCTCAAGCAGCATCTTCACCACCCTCCTCATCGATGGCCTGTTCATGGGGAGGTTGCTGGTGCAGAGCAGCCCAATGTTGAGCACCTTGTTGATCTCCTCCCTGAAGAGGGATGTGTCAAGGTTTGGATCCATCACATGATCCACTCCCTTCTGCTCCAATGTGCTACACACCCACCTCACTAGATCCTTCTCGCCGAACTCGGGATCGACGGGGAGTTTTCCGGTCACCAGCTCGAGGATCACCACGCCAAAACTGTATATATCGCTCTTCTCGGTCACACGAAGAGTGTACGCATACTCTGCAGCACACAAGAGAATAAAAACTAAACTATATCCTAACAAATGACAAGAAACGGAGCAATATGCTAACCTGGAGCGATGTACCCGCAAGAACCTGCGATGACGGACATCGTCTTCGGCCCCTTTCCGATGGCGTCGACCGGCTTGGCCACCCCGAAATCGGCCACCCGAGCGCCGAAATCGGAATCCAGCAAAATGTTATTCGACTTCACATCCCGGTGCACGATGGGCGGCACACAGTCGTGGTGCAAGTAGGCCAGGCCCTCGGCCGCGCCCACTGCGATCTTGAACCTCGTCGGCCAGTCCAACAAGCTCCCATTCTTCTTCTTGCTGTGCAGCGAATCCCCCAGGCTCCCATTGGGCATGTACTCGTACACCAGCAGCTTGCAGTCCTTGTGAGTGCAGCTGCACCACAGCCTCACTATGTTCTTGTGCCTGATCTTCCCCAGTGTCGCCACCTCGGCGTCGAACGAATCGTCGCCGATCCTCTCCACGTTCTTCGATGAATTCCACAGTTTCTTCACCGCCACGGCCTCTCCGTTGCTGAGCACGGCCTTGTACACCTTCCCCGATGCCCCGCTCCCGATCACGTTGTCCTCGTCGAGGCAGTCCAGGATTTCATACTCGCTGAACCCGAGCTTGTGGAAGGAAGTCAGAGTCCACTTCGACCTGTCCCCGAGCTTCGCCTTCTTGAACTTCCTGTACCTCAGATAGAACCAGCCCAGGCCAATCACAAGGACCACCGCGGCGAGGATGAAGATTGCCTTGAACAGCCAGCTGGCGGTGCCTCCGTGTCCTCCCGATCCCTCGCCCGAGCAAAGGCCCTTGAGCTCGCCGCAGAGACCCGGGTTGTTGAGCAAGCTGGCTCTGTAGTCCTCCGTCGCAAACATCGGCGGCAGCGGACCGGAGAGCTGATTGTTCGACAAATTGAACTGGTTCAGTTTTAAGTTCTGCAGCTGGGTAGGGATCGGGCCAGTGAGCGCATTGCCGGAGAGATCAAGATAGTTGAGCACGGGCAAATCGCCGAGCTCGGGAGGGATTCCCCCGGTGAAATCGTTGTCGGCGAGGTTCAGCTCAGTGAGCTTCTTCAAGTTGGCAATCCCCGACGGAATTTCACCAGACAGCGAGTTGTTGCGAAGATCGAGCTGGCCGAGCTGGGCCAAGTTCGCCAGCGACGAAGGCAGAGGCCCGGCGAATCGATTGTTTGCAGCAGAGAACTCGTAGAGCTTCCACAGCGATCCGATCTCGGACGGGACGCTGCCACTGAACTCATTGTCTGAAATCAAGAGCTTCGACAAATTGTTGGCTCCTAAAATCAGAGCAGAGATCTCGCCGGAGAGCGAGTTCCCGCTGAGCTCGAACAGGCCGACGTGCGGCAACCCCCAGAGCCCGTCGGGGACCGGGCCGGACAATTTGTTGTTCGGCAGCCGAATCCGCAGCAGACTCTTGCACCGGCCGAGCCCATCAGGGATGGCACCAGTGAGCGAGTTGCCAATCAGCAGTATGTCTTCCAACACTCCCCCGTCGCAGATTCCGGCGGGAATCTCGCCGGTGAGATTATTGTTAGACAGATCCACCGACACGAGGGGGAGTTCTTGCCGAGATCGCCGGGCAGAGATCCGCTCAGCCTGTTATCGAACAGCCTGAGCTCCGTCAGCCTCCTGAGCCTCGAGACGTTGCCCGGGATCTCGCCGGTGAAGTAGTTCGAGTAGAGGTGCAGGCTCTCGAGGTTCGGCACGTCGAACATGTCGGCAGGCAAGGCGCCTTCCAACCTGTTCATCGACGCGTCGATTCTGAGCAACGAAGAAATCCTCGACATCCCGGCGGGGAAAAGCCCAGACAGCGAGTTGCTGTAGATCTCGAGCTGGACGAGGAGGAGAGGTTCGTGATGGAGCGAGGAACCGAACCGGTGAGATTGTTGTAGGCGAGGTCGAGGTTTCTCAGGTTGGACAGCCGGCCCAACGAGTCTGGGATGGGCCCGACGAGGCCGCAGCCGGCGAGCCAGAGGTTCTCGAGGAGGGAGAGGTTGCCGAGCGAGGCCGGGACGGGGCCGGGTGCGAAGGTGTTGTAGGATATGTTGAGCTGCGTCAGGGTGGAGACATTGCCGAGGAAAGAAGGGATCGTGGAGGTGAGGAGGTTGTTGACGAGGGACAGGATTTTGAGCTTGGGGAACGAGGCGAACGAAGGAGGGATCGGGCCGGTGAAGTTGTTGGCCCCGAGGTCCAGATACTCGAGGGCTGGGAGAGAGGAGAGCGAGTCAGGCAGCGGGCCGACGAGATCGTTGATCTTGAGGTCCAGGTGGGTGAGAGCGGTGCAGCGAGAGAGCGCGGAGTCGGTCAGTGATGAGTTGATGTAGTTGGATTGGAGAGAGAGGAAGGAGAGGCCGGGGAGGCTGCAGAGGGGAGAAGGGAAGGGGCCGACGAGGCCGAGGTTCGACAAGTCGACGGAGGCGACGACGACGGAGGATGTGCAGGCGATCCCGGTCCAGTTGCAAGGGGTTTGGTCGCGGGGGTTCCAGTCGGAGAGAGCGTTGTTGGGGTCGTCGAGGCCGCGCTTGGCCTCGAGAAGGAAGAGGCCTTCTTGATTGAGGGAGAGAGATTGAGTGATGAGGAGAGTTACGAGGAGCAAACGCAGCATCACCACCATGGCTAATGGCCAAGGAATTTTTTTTTTTTTGCCTTTTTGAAGCTAGATTGAGATCATTTTTAGAAGAAGAGAGGTGCCTGGATATGAAGAGGGGGTGAGCTTCAAAAATGATTGGATTTTTGTGTTGTCTGTAATTTTTGAATAGAGTCAGCATCACTGATTGGAGTGTTTTTTTTTTTTTTTAAAATCTTGCCAGTCGAGACTTAAGAGATAAGGGTGGTCAATGTTAGATGCAACAAAGATGTAGACAGGATTAGATTGTTAAAAAAGATGATTTTTTAATTTTATTTTATGTGTAGGATATAATATTTATCAAAATTTCAGTTATTTAATGTCTGGAATCTGAATTAGTTTCTGGTGGGTGGCCGGTTGAGGCTGCGTATCTAATGAATTCAGATGGAAAATTTTTCAAAAAGACCCTTGAACATTTTTTGAGGTTATTTTCTAAGATGAAATTCGTTAAAGAAAGTTGCATTTTAAATTCGCATCCTCAGTCAGAAAACAAAAGGACTCTGACATGAAAATTGCGTTTCTATAGTAATAAAAGGAAAAAAAATAGAGAAATGAGTACTGCAATCTGGAGTGGTTTTAGATTGGACTTCTGCTGCGTATAAATTTTACAAAAAAATACTCAAAATTTCAAAAATTTCATCTTGTGAACTTTCAAATGATTTCAACTAAAAAATTAAATGTGGCATGACAGGGTATTTTGATCGTTTTGAAAAGTTGAGCAGTAAGATAGAACTTTTACAGTTTTAATTGTTCTCGTAAAACTTGACATAAACTTCATAGTATTTTTGCAGAATTTACCATCTGTTGTCTGACAGCAACATGATAATATGTTGTCAAACAAAATTTTTTTTCTTGATTTCCAAAATTTATTCTCCGAATTAGAAGTAAAGTTAATTAGTAAACTAACAAAGGATGAAAAAATAAGTTCATTTGGTGCAAACAAGTCACTCTTCTATTGTGAGGTAAAATTTCATTTGGCATGAAATTGACGTTTTCTTGTTTCACAAGAATATTCATAATTATTGTACTTATTTTCTCATTTTTTTTCCTTTTTTGTCAAATGGCATTTTTTTGTCTTACCTTTATATCCTTTCTCTAGTTCCATTGCGAAAGTTCCACCTTTACACATAAACCCACAATGCATAGTATATTGTTGATTAAAATCAGAATCACGAAAACGAATTTTCTTTTTTCCTTTTCGTCTCTATTTTTTTTTTTTTTTTTTGATAAATGGCCTCTTATAATTTTTTCTGGTTGGTAAGAGCACTTTCAGTCGTGCTCGAGCAAAAAGAGGGGAGGGTTTTTTTGATAAAAAATAAGGTTATGCGGGCTTGAGTCGGCCGACACTATTAAAAAAATAGTTTTTTTTTAAATTTTTATGTGATCTCCACTAAATTGATCAGACAAAAAAGCATGCGATAAAAAGTGCCCTAACGCTGGAACGCATAGCTCCGGTCCAAGCATGGCTTATTGTTTGGAAATTCAGAAATGCAAATGGATGGAAATTGTTACTAAAATCAAGAAAAAAAATCAGGGAGTCACACAAAATTTATCATGAGTTAAGATATATTTATATGCATTGCAGTCTCGTTTATTATTTCTAGTCAAAGGGTCAGGTCAGAGGGGTCTAATCCTTGCAGACTCACGCACTTAACTAGTGTGAAATTAGCTGTCGGGGCTGAAATCTGATATGATTGAAAAAGTTTAGCACCTTGCCAATTGGACTCAACAAGATTCGAATTTCTCCATTCGTCTAATAGAGTGCAACTGAGGAGCTGTCCAAATGGACTTCCCATTTTAAGAGAGAGAGAGGAGCAAGTTACAAAAGAAGTTGCCAAATGGGATGCCTTTGATTGTGTAATTACACTTGCTTACTTAATCCCTTGGTTGAGCAAAAGACGATGTAAGACACTCGCTATTGTTAATTAAGGCTTGTAATTAATCAAATTGCATATGCAGTTGAAATACACTCTTTAAAAGATGTCTTCGAGAAATTGTCTTGTACTGTTCAATCTTTGATTTTGCTTGGCCGGCTTAATGCGTTTGTGGAGGGGGGCAACATCCCAATGGCACTGCTCCACATCATTGGGCCTGACGACGGTGATGGTAACGGTGGCGGCGGGCGATGACAGGGTCCTCGGTGGTGGCGGGCGATGGCTGTGACAGTTGGCTATGATGACACTGATTGATGATTGGCCTTGGCGACGACTGGGGTGGCGGCAGGGGCGGCGGCGGCGGCAGGAGACAACGGTTGGTGGTCAACATTGGTGGCAGAAATAGTATGGTTGTGGCGGAAGGAGGCAGCGGTGATGGTGGCAGTGGGTGACAATTGTGGTGATTGAGAGGACAACAGTCGGTAGGCATCGGTAGAAGGCATTTGCAATGGTGATGAGGGCGGCGATGACTAGGGTGATGGTTAGTACGCACTGGTAGTGGTGTTAGCCCTATCGTGTGTTAGTTTGATGATGATCACTCATTAAACTACTCATGCATTAACAACTTCTATTCTAGTTTCTTGTTTTGATTTAAGTCAAATATTTGGAAAGAGGTTGGATGGATCAGAGCTCATATTGTAAAATCATAATGGAAGTGGTGGCAAATATCTAGCTCAAACTACTCAATTTATCAAGTCAATTCAATTGGAGTTAGAGTGATGGGTTAAAGTTCGCTAAATAAGTTTAAGATTATTATGTAAGGTAAGAAAAACTAAAGAAAGATTTTAATTTGGCATCAGATTGCATATTCTTACTTGTACAAATAAATTTTGATTTGAATTCAGGTATAATTTTCCTCAAATCTGGTTAAAATGTCCAAAAGCTTTTAGGTTGAATTTAAATATTAATTAAAGTCTATTTATTTTGATTTTATCCCTACTGGAATTTATAAAAATTGTTTCATATTTTTCAAATGAATTTAAATCATGTTATGTGAGTGTGAGATTTTTTGATCGACTGTCAGAACATGTGGGTCGACCCATTAGTATCACTAAGATACATGGCAGCAAAAGCAGTGACAACGTATCGACTGCTCATTCTTTCCAATAGACCCAAATAGGCAGAGTGGCTCAAGATCCACACACGGATCGACCGCCACTTCGTCCACTACTTCGTCCACTAGAGTTTAGTGCTCTTAGGTTGGACTTGGATCAACCGCCAGAGCATTGATCGCTTCATCCGTTGATGTCAGAGTTGAACCCTAACTCTCTGTTGGACTCAGAGTGATAGCCAGGTCGACCGCCCAACTATAAAAATTCAGTTTTGAATTTTCTACAATCGACCACTGAGTTAATCTGGTTTTCACAAATTTCGAAAAGTGAGAGAACTTTTGAAAATACTTTTCAATATTTTATTTGGTATAAAAGTCAAGTCAAACCAACGGTACAAATTTTTTTGATCATTGCAATTTTTGCATTGCAAACGGGCTCATCGCTGGGTTGAAATTTTGAACTGGGTTTTGCTCTTTGTGCCAATGGATTGATTAAAGCGGTCTGACGGTCAACTGGATATGTGCAGAGTCAAACTATAAGACGATTTAAACTTTAATTTTTGGCTGAACTTGTTTTTACCTAGTCTTATCTTCTCCTACCTATAAATAATTTATAGTTTGATCTATTTTCTTACCAACTTTTGCTTGCTAAGAATTCATTCAAAATAGATCTTGAGCAAATAACTTTCTAAAGCTTATTTTTCCCATTCTATTTAAAAATTCAAAAGAGTGTTTTTCTTGTGCTTTCAAGTTCTTTGATTGATAAATTGTTTTATAATTTCTACTCTTCTCTCTCAATCATTTCTAAAGTTCACAAAGATTCTAAATCTAAAACTTTCATCTTGAGTTTTCATTCATTAAGATCTATAGTGTCAAGTTAAACTTTTATCTTGAATCTTCTTCCTAATATAGCCTCAAAGTTGTAATCTTTCTTTATTATTTGTATTTATGTGCTCCTCATCTTATTAGAGAACAAACCCATTTTGCAGTTTCTTTTTATGAGAAAATTCAACCATTTGGAAAGTGGGTTAGTGCAAGGTTTAGACTTCTACCCGCAAAGAAAGTTAATAAGATTTATACTTCTTCCCGAAAGGAAGCAATTGTAAAAGTTTAGGCTTCTACCTAGAAAGAAAGTCGGAAGGTCTATGCTTCTACTTGAAAAGGAAGTAACTAATTGAAGATTTGATTTAAATCCTAAAGAAAAGGCTTCTAGGTAGTGGAGTAGCCCGTTGATGATCAAACCACTATGAATTGTGTGTTGGCTATTCATTGCTTTATCTCTCTTACTCTTCCTCTCTCTCTACTTGCTTAAGACTATTGCATTGTTAACGTTTTCTTGTTGTTATTGCTATATTGTTTCATTCAATCAAATTGAGTATAACATTTTTTGAATTGATTACAAACCCTATTCACGCCCTTTTCAGTTGCCACATAATTTTTCAATCAGTATCAGAGTATTGATTACTCAATTTATAAGACCAACATATTAGAGTGATCCATGACAAGTTATAAGAATGATGAGCTCCTATAACACTCCGTCCCTGGAATACGTACTCAGATACGTGTCCGATTTTTCTCTCGTATTTTTTCCTATTTTTCTCATATTTTTTGTTTTTTATTATTATTTGATATTGGAATCGTGTTTTGTGACCCCAGAGCTAACCTGAGTCCGAACCGAGACCCGATCTCTTTCGTTCAGTGATTTTACATGATTTGACCTTCCTGGTAGTTAGATTTGGCCTGTTTCAGTTTTAAATATTATATTTCAATATTTTAGATTTTTCACAATTTTCAGGAATTTTTCTGATTTGGTTTGCAAATTTCCTAAAACCGGTGTCGACTGATATCGCCGATCGATTTCAAGAATTTTAATTTGCAAATGGGGTTAAATTTCTGATTTCATATTATTTCTAAGGATGGTATTTTCTATTTTAGAGATTTTTTGGGATTTTTTGAATTATTTTATTTTTGAAATTCCCAGTATTTTTCTATATTTTCCCGAGACCGGATTTTGCCCAGATATTTTTCTCTAGTATTTTCTTTTCTCCTTCGTTTTCTTTTCTTTTTTCTCCTCTTTTTCCTTTCTTTCCTTTTTCTTTTTCCTTTTCCCTTCCCTTTTTTTTCTTTTCCTTTTCCTTCTTTTTCCTTTTCTTTTTCTTCTTTCTTTTTTCTTTCTTCTCTGCTTTTCTTCCCCAGGCTAGGCTCGCGTCCCCTCTCTAAATATCTCTCCCACTCTCTCTTCCTCTCATTCTCACTCTCTCACTCTCTCTCCTAACTCCCCTCATCCTCTCCCTCTTTTTCCTTCTCCGACAGCTCCTCCGACAAGTTAGCACCGCCGCCAACTCCTTGGCGATGGCCCTGAGCCCCTCGACGGCCGGTGAACCCCTGGCAGCCCGATCCCCCTCTTTTTCGCCCTCTCTTCCTCCAAACCTTACACATCCCTCTCCCTCCCTCTTCGGCTAGATCTAACGGCTAGATCTAGCCACCCCAGGTTAGATCCGCCCCTTCTCTGGCCAGGGCATCTTCCTCGTGGCCTCCCTCCGGTATTCCACCCCAGCTGCTAGCCCCTCTTCCTCCACCATCTCTCTTTCTCTCTCTCCATCACTTTCTCCCTCTCCATCTTCTTCCCTCTTTTCCCCTCAACTTTCAGGCGCCACCGCAACATCCTCCGTCGATACTTCCGTTAAAGTGTCTGTGCTTTGGCTTCCTCGATACTTCCGTTATAGCATAGAGGCTAAAACGAGTCGAATCCACAAGGACGGGAGGCCATATAAGCTTTACCGGTTGATTCACGTGTGTGTTAATGGTTCTTCAATGTTTGAAAGAATGAAAAGAAAGGAAAACAAAAGAATAGAAAAGAGAAGTACGGTGAAACACAAAGAAGTGGGAAATATAGAAAAGAAGGTACTTGTGATTTTTGATATTTTTAAAACAAAGTGAAAAAGAAAGAAAACTCATGGCTACTAACTACTAATGGCTCCACTAACATGCTAACCTCTTAGTGATAGTTTCCTCACATGTATTATTGGCCATCACTAGTCCTTGATTCAATAGCGTTTCAAAGCATGACCCATATGTAACTCATCACATCTCAATTCAACCAACAAGTGTAAGCTACAATTAAATCATCAAAACCCAATAAGAGCAAGTATGATATAAAGTAATGTTAGTTTATTAGAGATTTAGATGTTAGAGTGTTAGATCCATCATCATGAGCCATCAATGGCTCTTACAAGAGCCATCAATGGCTCTTACAAGAGCAAGGCCAAGTAGAGGCTATTAGATTCATGTGGATTATCAAATAAGAAGTTAGACTAGTTAGTGGTTAGTAGTTAGTTGCTATGAGAGAAAAGATTAGCTAAACATGTAAAAAGAGTTAGAGAGAAGAAAACAAAAATAAGGTAAGAGAGCAACTTTCATAAATTGTCACCTTCTATTACAAGCACTCTTGCTTCCCAACATGTATCACTCTCTCTCCCCAATGCAAGATCTACAAGAAATGAATAATACAAAGGAGGAAGAAGAAGAACACTAACCTAAACTACCCTAAACTACAAAATGGAGATGAAAACTACCTTAAACTCTGCATATCTTGCTGAAGGAGAACCCCAGGTGTATTTATAGGCACTAGGGGAAAGGGGTACTGTATGGAGCCGCGCGTCAAATCTTGGCACGCGGCTTCACAAGGGAGCCGTGGAAACGCGGCTAGCGTTTCCGTGGCCATAGGGCGGCTGCGCACCGCGCATCGCCTGCTGCGCTGTCCTCTTCTGTCCCCCTGTCGGCTAGATGTCTTGGTTTTGAGTTTGGGTCCCTGATTTTGACAGAATCACCTCCAAAGTCAATGGCTATCTTTGTAGGCCTTTAATCACCAATTAAATGGTGAATTTAGGGTCTTCTTCATTGCACATCATGGACCTAGAAACATGCAAGAGAGGTGTTTATTAGCAGAATTTAATATGAAATAATGTGAAGATGTGGTATGAAATATGCAGTTTTAGAGACTAATCACACCTCCACACTTATCTTTTACTCGCCACGAGCAAAAAAAAAACTAAAGGAATTATTATACCACTTTCGCAAGTGACGCGATTGCACTGAACATGTGCAATAAGCCATTAAACATCTAGGTTTTCCCTAGAGGAGGAGTTTTATCTCCGAGAGTTTTCAGCGGATTACACTCACAAAATCCATAAAGAAAGAAATCAAGTGTTAGTATTTTGAAAACACATTTTGAAAATAGAGAAAAGTGTTGAAGTACTTTTGCAAAAATATAAGTGATCCAAGCTCAGAGGTTAACTAGAAATTATTCTTCCTTAAACTAAGTCGAAATGCAAAATCTTGTTATAAATTAAATGTAAGAATTTAAAATTGAATTGTCTCTTTGATCTTTTATAAAACTCTTAGAAAAATATGCAATTTGTGAACTGTGAAGATTTTTGGGATATTAACTCAAACTTTCATGCCATTAATTTTTGTATATTTATATATTTATATATATGTATATATTTTTTCTTCCCTTAGTTTTCTTGGGCTTTCTTATTTACCTGGGTAGTGAGCCTTTAGCCGGTGACTCCCAAATCAGATGATCTTAGGGCACCAGATGAGAAAACATCTCTCAGACTTAAGGACTCGAGTAAACAAGGCCATAAAAGTAAAAGGGATTATTTTATTTTTATCCACTATTTTAGGTATGAATAATCATGCTTCCTGAGGTATAATAACCCAACTTCGATAAGTGGTTTTTATTTTCATCATGTTTTTTAAATATATTTTTTATGACATTTTCAGTCTTTGTTTCAATCCCAAAAATTGTGTAAGTGTGAAGTGCATAAATCTAAGGCAAAAAATTCAAGATTAATTTATCTTTTCAATATTACTTTCTTATCCTAAAATTTAAACAAGATCTATTATTTTGACTTGGTTTAAAATTTCATAATTTTAGGTCTTCATAATTCCTAAGATAATCTTATTTTTCTTAAAAATAAATCAAAACTATTTATCTTTTTTTCAAAAAGTTTTGTAAAAAGAAAAGAAAAGAGTTTTTATAAATGAAATTTTTTAAAAAATTTCCTAAGAAGAAGTGTTAAAGAAAGAAAATGTAAAATTACCTATGTTAGTAAACTCTCCCCTACACTTATCTCATGCATTGTCCTCAATGCATCGTGAATGAGTATATACATGAAACAAATGGAGAGGGAAGGAGACTACCTCATAGTGGTGGTTTCGGTGGTGGTCTGACTGGGCCAAGCGTTGCTACCCAATTAAGATATCGTGGATCTTGCAGAAACCCACCAGTGACCTCTCTAATATGACCCAGTAAAAGAATGATTGAGTGAATAGTCTTATTTAAAAATTTATTCCCATTTAATTTCTAATTTTCAAAATAATTACTGAGTCATTTTCTTCAACATTCTTATCCGACAATGAGGTGTGATTTTGGGAGATGATGGATTTGGACTCAAATAGATCAGGAACAAAAATCGATACCAACTTGAGAATTTGACTCAGATCAAGTCGAAAGTCAACAATGAGAGTCAAAATTGGTTCAAAAATGGGGTCCAAATTAAAGAATTGATGTTCACACACGTTCCCCAGCAATGAAGTATGACCATAAGATATTAGTGATTCAATTTCACAGTGTACTGGTACATGATTCAATGTTGACTCTGGAATAGTGAAAAAATCTGGTAAAGATACCAGAATCATTATTGAATCAAAAAATGAAATGGAATGACCAACATGAGGTTCAAGATCACTTTTAAGCTCAAGTTCAATTTCAGAAAAAGGATAACTTGTCAAAATGTCAAGAGGTTGATGTTGGTCAAGTTCAGGTTGGTATGATGAAATTGAAACTGGATTTTCAAAATGACATGATTCTTGGGTCCAATCAGTAGAGTTAGGAGCATAAAGATAGGTTAAAGGTAGACAAGAAAGACTTTTCTCGCTCTCATTGATCAATTCGCTCATTAGTGAGTCTAACCTATTGATGGGCCGAGTAACAGAATTTGGAGTCGGAATCATGCCTTCCATACTTTTTGAAATTGGTTCTTCTTAAAAAGATGAGTGTGGAAGTTGATTTTGAAAATTGTGGTAAATTTGTGAGTCCATCAGATTTTACGATTGCTGTTCGGACTCACGCAAGGGTTCCATACTCAAGTCCAGTATTGATGGTTATTCATTTTGAATCGGTGAGACTGAAAAAGATGAGTAGGAATTGTTAAGATGATGAGTCCAACATATTTTGAAATCATTGCAATTTTTCACAAAAGACTTCCAAACGCTCTTCTAGCTTAGATTCTTCTTCAATTGGATATTCTAGAAAAGAAGTATATGGAGTCTGATTTGGGAAGGATTGTGAATTGAGCAAAATTTGTTGTTGGGACTCAAGAATGACTTCCATACTCCTTTCCAAATTGAATTTTTCTTCGGTTGGTGGAACAGGAAAAGGAGGATATGGAGCCAAATCGAGGAATGAAAATTGTGGACAAGGTGGTTGAAATTTGACTCGGGGGAGGTGAATCCCCATTACTGTGAAGAGTTGAAATTATTTTAAAAATTATGATCATAAGATTAGGGGTACGGGTCAATTGAGTCGGATAATCCCAACCTGGCATATATAGTTGGTTCATGTTGTACATAGCCGGGTTGGAGTTATCCGAGGTTGGGGTGAAATATGGATTTATATTATGATTGAAAGAATTATTGTTGTTAAAACCCATTTCACAATATACAAAAAAAAAGAAAACAAATAACCAAACAAACAAACAAAGAAAAAGAAAAAGAAAACAAGCCTACGCTAGAGTTGACTTAGACCTAAACGACTCCTAACTGGTTAGACTGACCACGGGGGGTATATTGTCAGAATCTAACTACGAGTTAATCGGCCAGGTAGGGCAAGATCAGTGGGAGGTTTCCGTGCCTGAGCAACGAGCCTAATTATGCCAAACCACTGTTCTTTGAGGTTTCGCCTCTCAATCCCCAACTTTAGACACCGATTTGACAAGAGTCAACTTTTAACAACTTTTCTCTTAAGTCAATCTCCTAATTGAGTCTGAGAAGTCCATAGGGACCAACGTCTAGCAATTTTTATTAAGGCTTGGGTTGTGTTGAGTGGGGAGGTGATTTTTGAGCTAAAGGAGGGTAATGACTTCTCCACCTTATATTGTATTGGGTTTTTCCCTTAAGTTCAATTTGTGCAAGTGTGTAATATAGATAAGAATGAACACACAAAGAGAGTAAATCACCCACATATTTGTCCTATGTTATATACAATGCCATATGTACACCTCCTATCAATATCATAACAACATAAGAACAAAATACAGTATATTAGAATGAAAATTGACACGTGCCTTGATGCAAATGTCTAAACCATTTTAAAGCATCCAATTTTCGTAGTTTAGTTCTTAAAATTATTTACAGTGTATAAGTAATATAAAAATTAGCAGCAGAGTATAAAAATATATAAGAATTTACTCGATCACAAAAGAGCAAGTGTGAACTTCTGCAATACTAAAACTTTAACCTACACACTAAAAAATAAAGAAGAAAAATTAATAAAAATGTGAAATCAAACCGTTCCCATCCCCGACAACGGCGCCAAAATTTGATCGGGGAAAATCGTGCACAAAAAGTGTATGTTTTGAAATCGATAATTAAAGTGTGTGTGCTTTGACTTCCTCGATACTTCCGTTATAGCATAGAGGCTAAAAGGAGTCGAATCCACAAGGATGGGAGGCGATAGAAGCTTTACCGGTTGATTCATGTATGTGTTAACGGTTCTTCAATGTTTGAAAGAATGAAAAGAAAGAAAAATAAAAGAATAGAAAAGAGAAGTATGGTGAAACACAAAAAAGTGGGAAACATAGAAAAAAGATATTTGTGATTTTTGATATTTCTAAAACAAAGTGAAAAAGGAAGAAAACTCATGGCTACTAACTACTAATGACTCCACTAACATACTAACCTCTTAGTGATAGTTGCCTCACATGTATCATTGGCCATCACTAGTTCTTAATTCAAGAGCATTTCAAAGCATGACCCATATGTAACTCATCACGTCCTAATTCAACCAACAAGTGTAAACTACACTTAAATCATCAAAACCCAATAAGAGCAAGCATGAAATAAAGTAACGTTAGCTTATTAGAGATTTAGATGTTAGAGTGTTAGATCCATCATCATGAGCCATCAATGGCTCTTGCAAGAGCAAGGCCAAGTAGAGACTATTAGATTCATGTGAATTATCAAATAAGAAGTTAGACTAGTTAGTGGTTAGTAGTTAGTTGCCATGAGAGAAAAGATTAGCTAAACATGTAAAAAGAGTTAGAGAGAAGAAAATAAAGATAAGGTAAGAGAGTACCTTTTATAGATTGTCACCTTCTATTACAAGCACTCTTGCTTCCCAACATGTACCACTCTCTTTCCCTATTACAAGATCTACAAGAATTGAAAAAAATAAAGGAGGAAGAAGAAGAACACTAACCTAAACTACAAAATGGAGATGAAAACTACCCTAAACTCTGCATATCTTACTGAAGGAGAACCCCGGGGGTATTTATAGGCACCAAGGAAAGGAGGTACTATACGGAGCCGCGCGTTAAATCTTGGTGTGCGGCTCCACAAGGGAGCCGTGAAAACGCGACCGATTTGACTCGCGGCTCCACAAGGGAGCCGCGAAAACGCGGCTATGGCCGCGTTTCTGTGGCCATAGGGCGCCCGCACACCGCCTGCTGCGCTGTCCTCTTCTGTCCCCCTGTTGGCTGGATGTCTCGGTTTTGGGTTTTGGGTCCCTGATTTTGACAGAATAACCTCCAAAGTCAATGGCTATCTTTATAGACCTTTAATCACCAATTTAATGGTGATTTAAGGTCTTCTTCTTCATTGCACACCATAGACCTAGAAACATGCAAGAGAGGTGTTTATTAGCAGAATTTAATATGAAATAAATGTGAATATGCGGTGTGAAATATGTAGTTTTAGAGACTAATCACCCATTCTTTGGCCAGGGCATCTTCCCCGTGGCCTCCCTCGGTATTCCCCAGCTGCTAGCCCGTCTTCCTCACCATCTCTCTTTCTCTCCCTGCATCACTTTCTCCCCCTCCATCTTCTTCCCTTTTTTTCCCCTTCCCTTTCAGGCGCCACCCCAACGTCCTCCATCCTCCCCAAACGTTGTCGCCATGCTATCTTCCTCTCCCTCACTTTCTTCTTCTTCTTCTTCTTTTCTTCCTCTCCTTCTTTTTCTTCTCTCTCCCCACTCCTCTCTCCTCTTTTCCCGGTCGTGCTACCGGCCGACGCGCTGCCTCGGCCGTTGATTGGTAGTGAAAAGTGCATATTTATCATTACATTTACTATCACATTTTCATATTTATTCCTATAATTCTGCACATTTATTAATATTTTATTATTTATTGTGTGCAGGCTTTGAGTAATAAAAAAATAAAGAATAAAGCCCAAAGAAGCCCAAAAAGCCCATGTCCAAGCCCAATGCAAAAGTTGCAATTACCAAGTGCCAAAGTTGCAAATACGATATGTAAAAGTTGCAATTACTAAAAGAAGAGGAAAGGGATGGACTTCTACTAAACCCTAGTTGCTTGCAAGACAATCCTAAAGATAAAAGGAGAAGAGTTTAAAGATAAAATTGTTTCAAAAAATTCGGATTCAGACTGTACACGTTTTAGTATTCAGATCATATCTTTTGCTACAGATATTCAAATCCGATGATACAAGATGCTCCAGAAAGAATACTTGAAGGCCTACAACTCTTATGTTGATCATACTTTCCAATTCAATCAGAAGATAAGCCATATTTGGTGATCAACATGATAACAAGTTGCAGGACAGAGTTGTACCGGGACTCTACTTCTTCCAGCTCCTATAAATACCCCTGCAGAGCAACAGAGAAGGGCATCCAGAAATACAGAGCAAAAATTAGGGTTTTCTTAGGCTTGTAGATTGTAGTTTAGTTTAGGTTTTTATTTTCGTTTTCTTTTGTAATTTTTATAACTGAGAGGAGAGAATGCTTTCATGGAGGAAGGAGTTCATGCTTGTACTGAGGTGACAGCGGTGTAAGTCTTACTTTTCTTCCATTGTTAATTGAATCAACTCAAGGTTCGTTTTTGTGTTTTTATTCTTGTTTTATTTTCGTTCTTCTATTTCTTGTGTTATTTTGTTATTTCTCTCTAATGTCTTGCAAACCATGAGATCTGATCGCTTCGAGACTGCCTAGCGAAAGAAGTGCCCTTGATGGCCTATGGTAACGAACAGATCCTATATCCCATACTTGCATGCCTTCAAAGATAAGGTAAGTCGTTGCAAACGGATCAAAGGTAAACATGGCAGAAGAGGTATGTATGTATTTTAGTTTTTCTTTCTTTGTTTGTAATTTTAGTTTAGATCACCAACTCCACATCTTCCAATTCTTTCTTCCCCAACTCATTGTAAATATCGCTTCTATTTCTCCATCTTCTTAATCTACCACTTTCTTTCTAACGTAACTTTAAAATAATAAAATAAAAACTTTAGAGATAACTTATTTAACAAGCTTCCATCGCTAGTCCCTCCCTGAGGATCACGACCCGCATAGCCCATTGCTACAGCGGATTAGAATTGAGCACCTTGCACACCTTTATTTCTCAATCTAATATTCTATATTTTGTGTGCAGGTAAAATCTCAATCAAAATTTTGGCGCCGTTGCGGGGAGGGACGGTAAGTTTTTCTCTAAAAAAAAATTATTAATTAATTCTTTTATTCTTTCTGTTTGCAGGTTTGGAGAACATGAAACAGCAGTAAGGACATATAGCAACTCTGTGTCTCTGCCCTCGAAGGCAGAGCAGCAGAGCCTACTACCTTGCCGCGCAAACGCGGCAATAGCCGCGGATCCGCGGCAGTAGTAGAGAACTACTTACTGAATTTTCTGCAGGTTGCTGCAATCTGAAATTTGATTTGTCAGCTCTGTTATATTTATTCTGTGATAAACCTGTATACTGCTAATTAATCAACAGTAAAATACTTGTTGAAAAAGATAAAAAATTGATTAGACGTTTGCATTTTAGGCACGTGTCTTTTCAATTCATTTATTTTTACTGTTGAAGAGTGCTGGAGCGAGGTACGTTCGCATTGCATGTAGAATAAGACTCATCTCTTGGTTGATTTTCATTGCTTTGAGTGAATCTTATTTACATATCTTGTACACTTGCAAAAAATCATCTTAAGGGCACTAACCCATAACAAGATAAGGTGGGGATTTAATCACCCTTCCTTGGCCCAAAAATCATATTCCAAGCACTCACTAACCCAAGCCTAACTAAAAATTAGTAGACGTTGGCCCTAGGGACATCTCGGACTCAATTAGGAGATTATCCTAAGGGGGAACAGTGTTGGAAATTGACTCCTGCCAAATCAGTGTCTAGGAAGGGGATTGAGGGCCGAAAGCCCGAAGATTGGTGGTTATTTAATTAAGGAACGTCTTTGACGGAAAACCTCCCACCAATCTTGCCCTGACCTGGCTGATTAACTTGTGGTCAAAGTCTACACCCTACCTCCCGTGGACAGTCTAACCAGTTAGGAGTCGTCTAGGTCATAGGTCTACCCTAACTTAGGTTAGAAATTTTTCTTTTTTGTTTACTTATTTGTTTGTTTTGTTTTTCTTTGATTGTGTTTGTGTGATATGGCATATAATAATTTTTCCAACTTTAATCCATATTATGTTGGCCCAAAGGCCATTAGCCCTATATCTTGTTGAATATTTTGATGATAACAAACCATATTTAGTTATGTATTTAACAATTTTGTTTAAAAGTATTTCAGGTTAAACAGGTTGTTTTGACGGCTCCACTATCAAGACTCACAAGTTTAGACGCCGCCTAAAGATGTGCATTCCCAAGCTAAGCACATTAGGAAGCTTCGGGATCAAGACATGAAGAAAAAACCAAGTCAAGATCAAGACAATGAAAAAGTCCAAGATTTGTAATTTTGCTTTTTCTTTTAGACTCTTTGTCAAAACCTATATGTTAGAAGTAGAATTATGGAATTGTCACTCTTACACACACTTTAGTTAGATATATGGCTTCAAAAACAATTTCAAATTCTATTTCCAACTTAGTTTTATAGCTAACATGTTTTTCGGAAATTTGTTTTAGAAACTCTAAGTTTTTTGGAAAAACCGATTTTTGAGAAAAACAAGTTTTTATCAAGAGAAACTTTATCAAAATGTTTTAACATGTTAGGGTAGTGACATATGGTCATACTCCTATTTTTACAAGGTCCAAAACCCCAAACCACAAGACCTATCCAAAGACCCAAGTTCTGACTTTCTGCAGTTCTGATTTTTCAGAACAGACAGGAGCCGGTCGACCGCCCGGGTCGACCGACGTACACGCTTGTGTATGCGCCGGAAAAAGAAAAGAGGGGATTGCTGTAAAGATTTCTTTGAATCAGATGAAAAGATTACAACAAGCCTTTTCCTTCCAGTTACAAGGGAGGGAGGATGTTGAAGCTTGAATCCCCCCTTTGTTTAATGCTGGGTTCTTCGTGTGGCGGTGGAGAGTGAATCTTGTTCTCCGTTGACCAGATGACCGTCCTGGACCGTCGGGGGTCTTCTCTTCGGTCGGTAGAAAGAGTAACTCAGCTCCGTCTACCAAAACTCTCAAAGAGGAGGTAGGCGAAGAGCGGCTAGTACTCAGTAAGCTCGCTGAAGAGTCTCCTCCCTCTGTCTGTTGTTGAAGTCGTGCTTCCCTCTTGATGATCCTCTTGCCTGGATTCGATCGATCTTGATGATGCCTTGACCTTCTTAATTCTCGACCTCTCCAAAGCTCCGATCCTTGATGATCCCCCCCCTTTTTCGCGTGGCGAATGGGACTATTTATAGGGGTCTCAGGGGGTGAACGTGCTCCCTGAAAACGCTCCCGAATGAGGGGCCACTACCCGCTACATGCGCGGTGACTGGCCCCGCAATCAGGGCAGTTGCAACTGAGACGCGGGCGTTGAGCCAAACGCGCCTTGAAGTTTGAGACGCGGGCGTCGAGCCAAACGCGCCCTGAAGTTGAGACGCGGGCGTCGAGCCAACGCGCCTTAATGCTGAGACGCGGGCTTCGGGCCTTCACGTCTGGACGCTGAGGCGCGGGCGTCGGGCCGACGCGCCTTGATGCTGAGACGCGGGCTTCGGGCCGACGCGTCTGGACGTTGAGACGCGGGTGTAGAGCCAACGCGTCTTAATGCTGAGACGCGGGCATCGATTCCTCGCGTCTAGAGCTTGAGACTCTGCTTCCTTAATGGCTTGTCTGTTAGTCATTTTTTAGACAGCCTACAGAACCCCCTCCAAAGTTTCTGATATTCCGCAGTTGAATGGGACGGATTTCGGAATACTTTGGATCTTAGCCGTGTTCGCCTTTATGACTGGACTGTTGATGCTTCGGGCTTGATCTTATCTGGAATTGGTCTTCGTGAGTGTACTGTTGAACTCTTTGAAGCCGTCAGAGTTGATCGTGTTGAGTGTCTAGATACACAGTCTAGACCTCCCCGATTGCTTTTAGTCTGTCACGGGTGCGCTTTTGGCCGGGAGTGGTTGGTTGTCTGTTTGCGTCAGTGTACTGTTGAACTGACTTACAGAAGCAGGAGACTGGACGCAGGTTCCCTTTTGAAAAAGCAGAGACTGCTTTAAAGACGCGACTTCCATGGGGTAGACGCGATGTTTGGCCCGTTTGAGGGGACGCGGGCTTTGGAGAGACGCATCTCTTGAAATGCAGACGCGATTTTCTGGGTGCATTTATGATGATGCTGACGGGGCATGTCCACCGAAGAGCCGCGTACTTTGGGGCGCGCACCTGTGCCATGTCATGATTACGCCGCCAGCTGGCCTGGGGAAACGGCGAGATTTCGCCTTTTGGCGCGCGGATCTCCCGGTTCATTAATGAACTGCTCCACGTGTCAACTTCTGACTTGTGGCGGGGTCGCGACGCATGATCTTCCCTGTTCAAACAATGATTTGGCTCCACGCGTCAGGCAGCGATTCGCTGCAGCGTTTATTGGGCCAAACGCTGCGTATCTTCGCGAATCTCTGTGCCTATAAAAGGCAACAGTTAGAGAGACACATCTTCTTCTCCGAACGCATTTGCTGAGAAAAGAGAGCTTCCCTCCTCTTGTTTGTTCGTCTGTCCATCTTCGAACTCGGATTTCTGAACATCGATGGCTTCAAAGACGAAACCGACTGCATCATCCTCAAGGGCGACCGTCGCCGAGGCTGAGAGAGATGCTTCCTCTGCGCAGGAGGGTGTTTTCCGAGGTAAAAATGTACCTTCGGCGTGGGTTCCGCCATTAAAACATGTTCATAGAACCCTAAGAACCTTTAACACAAGATCGTGTTTGATTCTCGGACGCTGTCCTTGAGATGATAACCGGGGCGCGGGCCTGATGATCCGACGCTGGTGAACTCTGCACTCTGGATCCTTCACTTAGAATATTTCTAATTGTGAAGGTCTCTGGACGCGATTTGCAGAACGCGGATTTGATCCGTGCGTTCTGTGCCGCGTTTTGTGCCATCAGGCGCCGATTTGATGAATCTGGCGTCTGAGTCCAAGCACTTTGAAATTTCACAAGTCTTGGTTTGCAGAACGCGGATTTGCAGGTCTGGACGCGGATTCGAAAAATTCCTGCGTCCAGTATCTCTTCTGCGTTTTGGTGCAAAGAGGCCAACTCTGGCCAGAGGTCTCTGCTGGTATGTCCCCCGATGATGTGTATAGCCTGAACTTTGGCATAACGATCTGAATGAAGTCCCGGTGCATTCCTTCTCTGGAATTTGTGCCAGTGACTTGACTTCTCTGAACGCGGGCGCTTGACGCTGGCTTTGCCCATCGCGTTTCATTGCCTTGGCGTGTTTCAGACCTGAATCTTGCAACTCTTGTTCACTCAACAGAGAGATGGCCATTTTCGGCGTCCTGAAATTCTTTGCGTCTGGTGCATTAGGCGCGGGTACAAACTGAGGCCGCGTTTGAATCCTATGCGTGGCGCAGTTTGACTCGCGTCTGTTTGACTGTGCGGGTCATTCTCGCGTCTGAAGTCTTGAATGGCTGCCGCGTTCTGTTACTCAGTTTCCTTTATAAAAATGTACTGAGTTCCAGATTTTCTGACTCTTGCTTATTCTTTGCAGGTAGGCTTGCTCGTCCTTTTTCAGGTTTGCTGGGCCCCAGAAAGAATATACCGGCTGGCGAACTTGCTCCACGTTCGTTTGTGAGAGATTAAATTATGGTCCTCGTCGTTTGTGAGAGATTAAATTATATCTCTGACGAGGACCCACATCTCGCCAAGGTCTCTTCAGATCTCCTGCACCACTCTTGCCTGATGGCAAGAGATGGTCAGGTCAAGTATGACGGCGAGGAGGTTCCGGCGGTTACAGTGGCGGAAAGATCCTCTTCCTCTCCCTACTCCAGAAGTGACATCAAGGACATTCCGTTGGATGGCCTGCTGGGGAAAGGATGGTGATGAATGCAGGACTTTCTGCTGCCGCTGGACCTAGTGGAGGGTAGCATCCTTTGTGATGACTCCTAAACTTCCTCTCTCACCCCAGGAGTGACTCCATGTTTGTTGGATGGTCTGCTAGGGAAAGAGACGCGCCTGAACGAAGGGTTGTAGGATCTTCTGTTGCCACCGGACCTCAAGAACACCATTGCTCTTAGCTTAATCAGCTAGGGCGCTTTCGACTTTTGCGTCATTGCCATGGCGCAATCGGTTCCAATTATGCACCTGGGATCAGATGCGGTTTCAAGGAGTGAGTACGGCCTCTGAGAGAGAGAGGGACTTCTTTGTACTCCTTAATTGTAACACTCATCTTATTGTATAAGAGAGCGTTTTGTATCACTTTCATATGTTTGGATATATATAAATAAAAGTGACACTTTCCTTTTTACTTCTTTTGTCTCGAACTTTTTGCCTTTAGTTGGACATGTAGAAGCAAGGAATCTTTTGACCTCATCAAAATTATGATAGTAATCTTAACAAGTCAAAAAGTTATGAGGAAAGATCCTGTTTCAGGAACCTTCATGATACTGTCAGAGGTGCAATGTTAACTTGACAGAAAAATGGAATGATTTTTGGTGGACCTGCCACTTTATAAAAGAAAGTGACAAGTGGAGTGTGTACCCCCAGAGAAGGTGAACTTTTATCAAGGATTTGGGATTAACTTGATTTAAGATCAGCTGGGGATTTTGATGGAAGCATTGTTTATCGGTGTAATGTTAACCAACAATGCCTCCAAAATGAATTTGATACTCGGTTGGGGAGAATATCAAATGAAACTAGACTCGTGGGGAATCTAGTAAGATTTTTACCGTTAGAGGTGTGATATTAACTTAACGGTTTAGAAGTAGTCTTGTCAGAAGTGTAATGTTAACTTGACAAGGACGTGAGTTAGAGGTGTGATATTAACCTAACTCACCAGCATCTCAGTTTTATTTGGAAAACTGAGGGTGTCACTGTCATAGGTGTGATGTTTAACTTAACAGTGATAGTAATGCTAGAGGTGTAATGTTGAACTTGGCATTAGTCGTCTCGGCTTAAAGAAGTCGAGGAAAGGTCATAGCCATAGGTGTATTGTTGAACTTAGCAATGACTCGGATGCTAGAAGTGTAGTGTTAACTTGGCATCGTCCGTCTCGGCTTGGACAAGGAAGTCGAGGAAAGGTCATAGCCATAGGTGTATTGTTGAACTTAGCAATGACTCGGATGCTAGAAGTGTAGTGTTAACTTGGCATCGTCCATTTCAGCTTCGATATGGAAGTCTGAAGAAAGGTAACTGTTAGAGGTGTGATATTAACTTGACAGACACTTGATGTACCGCTTAGAGGTGTAATGTTAACTTAAACAGTAGTTTGTCAGAGGTGTGATATTAACTTGACAAGAATTTGCTTGCGATAGGAGCAATTTGAGGACCTGTCATTCTATTGATGAGAATTGACAAGTAGAATTTGAAGTGCCAGAGGTATAGTGTTAACTTGGCAAATTTGAGAGTTTGTTACTCTATGCAGAGTTAACAAGCAAGGTTTGTACTCGACGAGGAGTATTCATTACCAGAGGTATAGTGTTAACATAGTAATGATTGCTTTTTGTGGTCCTACCATTCTATGGATGAGAATTGGTAAGGGATTTTTGGAGGGAAGAGTGGAATCAAGTCCACTTAGGATTTTTAGCAAACCCTCAGCTATCAACGGATTTGAGGTGCCTTTACCAACTACCGTTTGAGTTGGGCTAGCCATGCTATTCCCCTCAGCATGATAAGTTGTCGAGGACTTATGTTGGGCTTAAAAGCCAACATTTTCCTCTATCCTTAGCCGTCGGAGGCGTTGGATGTTTTTGATCAGAGGTGTATTTTTAACTTGATCGGCAGGATTTTTAGCAAACCCTCAGCTATCAACGGATTTGAGGTGCCTTTACCAACTACCGTTTGAGTTGGGCTAGCCATGCTATTCCCCTCAGCATGGTGAGTTGTCGAGAACTTATGTTGGGCTTAAAAGCCAACATTTTCCTCTATCCTTAGCCGTCGGAGGCGTTGGATGTTTTTGATCAGAGGTGTATTTTTTAACTTGATCGGCAGGATTTTTAGCAAACCCTCAGCTATCAACGGATTTGAGGTGCCTTTACCAACTACCGTTTGAGTTGGGCTAGCCATGTTATTCCCCTCAGCATGATAAGTTGTCGAGGACTTATGTTGGGCTTAAAAGCCAACATTTTCCTCTATCCTTAGCCGTCGGAGGCGTTGGATGTTTTTGATCAGAGGTGTATTTTTAACTTGATCGGTGGAAGAATGCCATCTAGGGATAGTATTTCTTCAGGAATTTGCCATTGATTGGCATCATGAGTGTATCACTATTTGAGGTTATGAGGCGATACGATCCATTTGAGTAGACTGACTCTACTACAAACGGTCCTTCCCATTTGGGTTGAAATTTTCCTTTTGTCTTGTGCGTCATGACCATGGGTCTTCGGACGGCTAAGACGAGGTCGCCCTTCTTGAAAGTTCGCGATTTGACTTTCTTGTTGAAGGCTCTGGTGATACGAGCTTGATAAAGCTCGATTTGTTGTTGGGCCTGCAGACGCTTGTCGTCGAAGGCTTCCAATTCTTGGAGTCGCTGTCGATGCTTCTCCTCTGTTGTCATCTCTGCTGTCAAGGCGACGCGAAGAGATGGAATTTGGATTTCCAGTGGAAGGACGGCTTCGCATCCGTACACCAAGGAAAATGGCGTGGCTTTAGTTGGGGTTCGCACAGTCGTGCGGTAGGCCCATAAGCATTCGCCCAACTTATCGTCCCAGTCTCGTTGACTTTTCGAGACGAATTTCTTGAGAAGCTTGCCAATAGTCTTATTGAAAGCTTCTGCGAGGCCGTTAGCGGGCGGATAGTATGCCGTTGATACACACTCTGGATTCTGAACTTGGCGCAGAATCTCTGAAAAGCCTGGCTGATGAACTGGGGTCCATTGTCATGGACAATCCGCCGAGGCACACCGAAGCGGTAAATAACGTGATGTTTCACGAACTTGATCACGTTAGATGATTTTACCTCCTTCAAAGGGATAGCTTCGGCCACTTTGAGAAGTAATCGGTTATCGCTAGGATGAACCGATGTCCCTTTGATGATGGTGGGCTGATAGGACCAACCACGTCCATCCCCCACATTTCGAACGGCCAGGTAGAGGTCGTAGAGTGGAGGTATCCTGGTGCTTGATGGATGAAATCGCCATGTATTTGACAGGCGTGACATCTTTTGGCATAGGTAACAGCATCGGCAACCATCTTGGGCCAGTAGTAACCCAATCTTTGGAGTCGGTTTGCCAGCTTCGGGCCAGGTTGATGAGCTCCACACGTACCATCGTGGGCCTCTTTCAACACTTCGTGGGCTTCTTTTGATGAGAGGCACCGGAGCAGGATCCCGTCATGCGATCTACGATACAATGTTCGCGAAATCGCATTGTAGTAGAATTTGGAGGCTTTCCTTCGGATGGCAACCGCCTCCCTGGTGTCTTCGGGCAAGATGCCGTATAAGACAAAATCAATGTAGGGGAATCGCCAGTCTTTAAGCTCTGGATCGGTCGACACTTCAAGTGTTTCCTTACCGCGACGATCTCCCGTTGACCTCTGGTAGTCTCCGAGGGGACTTTTTGGGCAGTATAGGTCGTGGCTATAGACGAATACCTTCTCCATTGCTCCAGCTGGAAGAGCTAAGGAGGCAGCAAGGGATGCAAGTGCATCTGCATGCGCATTTTGCTTGCGCGGTACATGGTCGATGTAGAATTTTGAAAACCTCTCGGCCATGTGGATTGTCGCGTTGTAGTAGGGTACTAGATCTTCATGCCTGACCTCATACTCTCCGCGAACTTGGCTGACGATGAGTTTGGAGTCACCGTACGCCTCGAGATTTTTAACGCCAATCTCATCGGCGAATTGCATCCCAATCAAAAGAGCGTTGTATTCCACCACATTGTTGGAGCAGGGCTCGGTTAACGAGATAGCTCGGGGAATCACATAATTTTGTGGGGAGACGAGTACTACTCCTACCCCCGCAACTGTGTGTCCCTTAGGGCTTGTTCTTGATGCACCATCGAAGAAAAGTTGCCATACTTGTCCTTCGAACAATGTCTGGGTTAGGCAGGCTTCGGCGACCTCGTCTGGGAGATCCTCGTAGAGTTTAGCTGCCCTCGGATCTGGGTGTTCGGCTAAGAAGTCCGCCACCGCTTGTCCTTTAATGGCTTTTTGGGGTAGGAAGTGCATCTCATATTGAGAGAGCAATATAGCCCATTTCGCCAGTCGGCCGTTCAATGATGAAGGCTTTGTCATGAGTAACCTCAGGGGGTTGACTTTGGATATGACATTTATGGTTTGGCCCACCAGATAGTGTCGCATTTTCTGAATAGCGAACACCAGTGCCAAACATTCCTTCTCGATCGGGTTGTACCGATGTTCGGCTCCGATCATCGTTCTACTTAGGTAGTAGATTGCTTGTTCTCGCCCTTGGTCATCATTCTGAGCTAGTAGAGCTCCCAAAGAATGATCCATTGATCGGACGTACACCAGGAAAGGCTTTCCGGATACCGGAGCTGCAAGGACTGGTGGTAGGGTGAGGTATCGTTTGATCTCCTCAAATGCTTGCTGGCAAGCGTCGTCCCAAATGAACGAAACGCCCTTCTTCATCAGCTTAGCGAAGGGTTGGCATCTCCCGGAGAGATTTGAGATGAATCTGCGGATGTATGCCAACCGTCCTTGCAATCCTCTGAGCTCCTTGAGGCTTCTGGGGGGTTGCATCTCTTGGATAGCACGGACTTTCTCCGGATCCAAATGGATTCCTGTGGAAGTCACAACAAACCCTAGGAATTTGCCACTGGCTACCCCCAGGAAGGACTTGGTGGGGTTCATCTTCAATTGATGAGCCCGCATGATGTCGAAGACCACCTTCAGATCAGCTATGTGATCTCCTTTAATGCGACTTTTCACCGCGATGTCGTCGACATAACATTCCACCGTTTTGCGTATCTGCTGATGGAAAATGGCATTCATGGCCCTTTGGTAGGTTGCCCCTGCATTTTTCAGTCCGAAGGGCATGACGGTGTAGCAATATACCCCTAGAGGTGTCCTGAAGGAGGTGTGCTTTTCGTCATCGGGATACATCTTGATTTGATTGTATCCTGAGAACCCGTCCATAAAGGACATTCGCTCGAATCCACAAGTATTGTCAATCATGACATCCGTGATTGGCAATGGGAATTCGTCTTTGGGGCAGGCCTCGTTTAGATCGCGGAAGTCGATGCAGATCCGGATCTTCCCGTTCTTCTTGGCAACGGGTACGATGTTGGCTACCCAATCGGGATGCTGTTCCTCCCTGATAAAGCCAGAGTCAATAAGCTTCCTGACTTCTGATTGGATTGCCTCCATTATTTCGGGACGGAACCGTCGCTGCTGTTGTTTGACAGGTTTTACATCCGGATTGATGTTGAGGCGGTGCATAGCCACTTGAGGATCAAGTCCAGGCATGTCCTCGTAATTCCAGGCGAAGACGTCTATATACTCTTGTACAAGAGATATAAGATCCTTCTTCTCCGAAGGTGACAGGCCATCACTTATGAAGATGGGCTTGGGGTTGGTTTCATCTCCTAGGTTGACTTGAACAACCTTGTCTTCTGTGGGTGGTTCGCGCTGTTCAAAGCGGATATCCCAAAGAGCATTCAAATGTTTGATCCAAGGATCTGTATCAGATTGGATCATTTCTTCATCTTCATCCTCCAGATGGCTTGTCGAAACCATGTTTACTGAAAGCCCTTTGAAGATGTTGCCGACACTGACATCTGATTCCCACGACGACGTGTCTGATGAGCAGTCATGACTTGACAGTCTCTCCGAATCAGAGGCTGATGGCACTGGAGTTGATATATAGCCCAACCCGCGGCGCGTCTGATGATAGTAATCAGGGGTTTTCCCTTTCGGTACAAAGGATCGAAGCAGTGTTCTTCTTCCTTTTCCGAAGTTCAACCCAGGCCTGTTGGTTAGATCATACCCCATGCGCTTCATCATCTTGAGCGTTTTCGGTTCATAATGATCGAACTGAGGGGATTCATCCTCACCTTCCGATTCTTCGTGGGGCATTGGTTCAGACGCGATTCGCCCAAAAAGTATTGGTCTTTGGCCTTTTCGTCTGGCTGGAACCATGAATACAGACTCTTGCGCGTCTCCATTATCCTGGTACGTCCCGAAGGATGATTTTATTGGTACATGCAATGATGTCAAAGCATCCATTGCCGATCAGACATCCTCATCTACGTCGGTACTAGTATCCGACGGTATTGAATCAGACTCACACGCAGGGAAATACGCGAAATCTAAATCTTCATTAATATACCAACCGCCTGCATCGTCGGTGGTATCAACATCAAGCTTATTAGTGCTCTCTACAAGTGGTTCCAACTCCCACAGGCACTCTTCTTTCTCCGGCTCAATGTCAGCTTCATTACCAGAGTCTGGCTCCTCTGGTTGTGGGGTTTCATTAGTCTCCTCCGGATCCTGATATAAGAGGGAGTCCGTGAAATAATTTTCAACCCCTTTAAACGGATGCCTTTCGGCAATCAACGTTCGGACCTGTCCACTCTCGTCAATGTATTTCATGACTTGGTGGAGAGTAGAGGGAACAATGGAATTGCGGTGAATCCATGGTCGTCCCAGCAACAGGTTGTAGGAAGTGTCCGCGTCAATGACGTAACACGTCACTTCCGACTTGAGGCTCCCGATCTGGCATTTGAGCTTGATCTTCCCCATCGGGCGGGATCTGTTGGCATTGAACCCGTAAATAGTCGTCTGGGTAGGGCTCAGACGATGGGTAGGAATGCCTAGAAACTGCATAACCCGGCGAGGTATGATGCTTAGCGCAGACCCTGGGTCTACCTGGATGCGGTTCACCTCGGATGACCCAATATACCCTGTGAAGTATAGGGGTCGGTCATGCTTCCCTTTAACCTGCATGTCATCTGTTGTGAAGGTGATGCAGGGAGCATTTGGGGAGGTGTGGAGGCAATCCTCTACATCTTCCTCCCTTGGCACGCGGGTCATAAAGACCTCAGCATTTGCCAAAGCTTCTTGTAGAGCCTCTCTGGTTGACTTTGATAGCCTCAGGAGCTTATACAAGGTAATGCGTGCCGGGATGTTGGCTAATTGAGCCAAGACATCAAAACTGTAAGGTGTCGAGGATCCTTCCGTTACACCTTTCGCAAGAACTCGAGAAAACCGAGTTTCTTTCTGTTTCTCCCCAGGCTGTTTAGAGGAGGGCTTTGCTGGCTCTGCAGCTGGTTGTGGAGGAGCTACTGCTGTCTCGCCATACTGTTTCAGGTATGCCTGCCCCGAACGGGTTCCTGCCGTTGGTGGGTTGGGTTCCGCGGCCAGGACTATTGTCTCCTCTTCCGAGTCAGTCAGCGAGGGAACATCAGTATCCGCTTCTCGGGAGGAAGCGCATATCACATGGCAAGATGAAGCCTTCCCTTTGCCTTTGGACTTCCTGTTGGTCACAGTCATCCATTGTTGCTCGTCGACGAGGTCAGGGTGGACCCACATGATTTCCCCTCGAGGTGTAGGGACGGGTACCAAGCCTTTCTCCCGCTGCTGATGAGGGTCTGTGTTGACCACCCTCAGTTCTCCTTTCGGGACAGAGATCACCCCCACGGGTGTCGGGGGTCGTGTTCCAAACTGGAGAATCGACGTCATGTTGGCCGTCATCTTCTTCTGCTCCGGTCGGAGTTTTAATACCTCCGCGTCAATCAGAGCTTGAAGGATGTCCTTAAAGACGTAGCAGCTTTTGGTAGGATGTCCGAGCATCCTGTGGTATAAGCAGTAGGTGGGATTGTCGGTCTTGCCGACTTCCTCCGGGCGCCTAATTTCAGGGAGCTTCAGTCGATTGCTCTTGTTGAGTAGCTTGAAGAGCGAATCGACGTGTTCCTCCTTGAAGGAATACTGCTTGTTGGGGCGTGGCTGGCTTGAAGAGCCACTTGCCCTGCCTGTTTGAGGTTTGGTGGGAGATTTGGTCTCCGTCACCAAATTATCCTTCCGCTTCGTCTGGAGGGAGGTGTCTGGTGCACGCCTTGTCGACCTCTCTGGCCTGGGCTTGCCTTCTTCCGCTCTGACGCGGGCGACAATCTCCTCAGCCTGTTCACCTTGCTGGACTAATTGTTTCCAGGTGCGGCTTTCAGCAACTCCTATTTGAGCAAGGAGTGAGGTTTGGAGATTATGGCGACATGTTTCCACCAGGGTGGCCTGGGTCATGCCGCTTGGACATCGGAGTGCCATGTTCCGAAATCTTTCTACGAAAGACTTGACGGACTCTCCCTTTCGCTGTTTTGTAGCTAAAAAGGTAGGCATTGTGACCTCCGAATCATCTTCGAAGAAGCGTGTTAGAAACAGCTTCTCCAAGTCGCCCCAGTTCTTGATGGAACCTTCCGGAGCTTCATAAACCACTCAAAAGCCAACCCTTTCAGGGTGCTGATGAACAGTCGCGCCAGGATGGCGTCATTATCTACCACATTCCCGGTCTGGGATTTGAAGTAGTAGATGTGCTGGTTGGGTGACCCCTTCCCGTCGAATGCTTGGAGGGTTGGAGCCTTGAACTTAGGAGGGTATGGAACTAAGTCCCACTCAGCCGGATAGGGCCGGACCACTCCAGCTTCTTGGAGGTCCTTGCGATTGGCAAGGGCCTCGAGGCGTCGTTCCAATTGACTCATCCTCTTAGCATGAGTCTTCTCCTGGTCTTGGTCGCTTCTTGCCTGCGACGAGGGCTTGGACACATCCGAGGTAGATCGTCGTGTCTCGTCAGAAGATTCGGAGGGTGGGCTTCCTCCCTTTCTCCCTTTCCCCTTCGGTCGTCTAGGAGGAGATCTCGCTCTTTCTTCAAGCAATTTCTCAAGCATATGCTTAAGGGAGTCAATGGATCTCTGTTGAGAGGCGATTATATCCATCTGGTGCTTCTGCGTCTGTTCTAAACGCCTGGCCGTCTCCTCAGGAGTGTCTGCCATGTAGGCGGAAGCCTCCTTCTCGACGGAAGAGTTTGAAGCCTGCGACTCCACTATAGCGGAGTGAGAACCACCCATTCTAATGCCGCGGGCTAAGGCATTATAGTCAATTGGGGGAATGGCCCCTGTCCGGGTGCGAGTGTGCTGATACATCCTTCAGGTTCCGAATCAGACTTATCCGAGCTGATTTTCGGTTGTTTTACCTTGCTTCTGCTTGTCATGTATGCAGTAAGCTCCGGGTACTCGACGTCAGAGAAGGTTCTCCTTCTGTGGGAGCGTCTTCTTTTGGCTGACGGGGGAATCAGGGTCAGCTGTCTAATTAAAGACGGCTGGTGCACGCCTGACTCGCAATGGCATCCAGAGAGCATCTGGATGAGCTGTTGACAGCAGCATGGAGAAGTGGCCTGATTGGCACTCCTTTTCCTTGTCAAATAATCCCTCAAATCCGTGGGAGAGGGATTAAATAGACTAGCCTCGCGACGTGGAAGACGGGGGGAAGTCATGCGCTGTGCTGTCTGGACACAGGTTTCAAAAACGCGGCTGTCGCGTCGCGGCTGCGTCACGCGCGTCTGGCGTCTCTGTTGATATGAGACGCGACTTTCGCGTTGCTGTCTGCTGCGTTGGAGCAGAGAGACTTGGGAGAGAGTGGGCTGCTGGGCCCCACGCCTATGGGCGCGTGCTTCCTGCGTTTGACGAGACGCAGAAGCTTCGCTTTGGCGTTTGGCAAGTTGGTCTTCAGAAGGCTCAACTTGGGGAGTCTCGCGTTTGGGTCGCCAAACGCGGATCTCTCGCACTGGACGAGGTGCGAGCAAGGCATCGGATCGTACGCTGCGTCCAACCCCAGTCAGAAAACCAACGGTTCCGACTGAGTGTTGACGCGCGCGTCTTCTCTGTCGACGCTCGGCATTCCGATTGCGTCGTGGAGGAAGAGAGAAGCCAACAACTTCCTGGTTTGTAGAACCAGGGGTGTTTGCCACGCGGGTCTCCTTAGAGACGCTGACGCGGGCGTTCTGTGCGACACGGTCGATCGCACCAGTAGATGTGCCGGGGACCACGCGGGCCTTCAGAGAGGCGTTGGCGCGTGTGTTCTGCGCGACGCGGTTGATCGCAGCAGAGGTGTCTGAGGTTACGCGGGCCTTCTGGGAGGCGTCGGCGCGTGAACCAAACTTGGCACAGTGGGCAGCAGGAGCACCCGACAGAGCCTCAGATTGGGCTTCAGGGGGCTGTCCACTTGAGACCCTGCGGCAGACGCGGGTCTTTGGGCTCTTGGAGCCAGAAGAGAGGAACTCTTCATACTTCGCCTGGTCGAACTCGACGACGAGTGATTCGACCATTTTCCCCTTACGGAGAACGTCATCTTGCACCACGGTGCGCTCGTCAGTAACGAAGAAGGTCCCCAGCGGAGTCGCCATCTCTTGTGTATGCGCCGGAAAAAGAAAGAGGGGATTGCTGTAAAGATTTCTTTGAATCAGATGAAAAGATTACAACAAGCCTTTTCCTTCCAGTTACAAGGGAGGGAGGATGTTGAAGCTTGAATCCCCCCTTTGTTTAATGCTGGGTTCTTCGTGTGGCGGTGGAGAGTGAATCTTGTTCTCCGTTGACCAGATGACCGTCCTGGACCGTCGGGGGTCTTCTCTTCGGTCGGTAGAAAGAGTAACTCAGCTCCGTCTACCAAAACTCTCAAAGAGGAGGTAGGCGAAGAGCGGCTAGTACTCAGTAAGCTCGCTGAAGAGTCTCCTCCCTCTGTCTGTTGTTGAAGTCGTGCTTCCCTCTTGATGATCCTCTTGCCTGGATTCGATCGATCTTGATGATGCCTTGACCTTCTTAATTCTCGACCTCTCCAAAGCTCCGATCCTTGATGATCCCCCCCTTTTTCGCGTGGCGAATGGGACTATTTATAGGGGTCTCAGGGGGTGAACGTGCTCCCTGAAAACGCTCCCGAATGAGGGGCCACTACCCGCTACATGCGCGGTGACTGGCCCCGCAATCAGGGCAGTTGCAACTGAGACGCGGGCGTTGAGCCAAACGCGCCTTGAAGTTTGAGACGCGGGCGTCGAGCCAAACGCGCCCTGAAGTTGAGACGCGGGCGTCGAGCCAACGCGCCTTAATGCTGAGACACGGGCTTTGGGCCTTCACGTCTGGACGCTGAGGCGCGGGCGTCGGGCCGACGAGCCTTGATGCTGAGACGCGGGCTTCGGGCCGACGCGTCTGGACGTTGAGACGCGGGTGTAGAGCCAACGCGTCTTAATGCTGAGACGCGGGCATCGATTCCTCGCGTCTAGAGCTTGAGACTCTGCTTCCTTAATGGCTTGTCTGTTAGTCATTTTTTAGACAGCCTACAACGCTGTGCATGTGTGTACGTCGGCCGACCGCTCCGGTCGACCGGAGCACTTACAGTGCTCTCTGTTTGTTCGGGTCGACCGAGGCGGTCGACCGCTGTCCCCAACGGTCAAAAATATGACCGTTGGCGGTCGACCGGCCCGGTCGACCGACAGCTGTCAGAAATTCTGACAGATTCCAACAGCTATATTTTTCTGACAGATTTTGTTGGATCTCACCCCAACGAATCTCTCTTGCTGTTTTACCCAGTTTTTCAACCCCTATAAATAGTGGGTCACTTCAACATGATAAGACAACTATTGCTAAACATTTTACAAGAGATTTTCATAAGAATTTCAAGTCTTCATTTTAGAAAAGATTTTCAAAGCCAAAATTTCCATACACCCATTTGAAGCCTATTCCTCTACTTCTCTCTAGATTTTGCACTACACAATCCCAATTTTTTACATCTACATATTGGTTATAGGATTGTGCAGTGAGCTATTTTTGTGATCAAGTGTGATCATTTTCTTCTTGAGCGAAGTTGTAGAGGCATCGGCCTCAAGGCGAGCTAGTGTGCTCCGGGTGGTGTTGCGGCATCACAAGAGATAGGACAAGTGTGTCCTTGTATTGGCGATCCGGTGGAATCAACAATAGTGGAAATCCTTCAAGTGTGAAGGCGGGGACGTAGAGCGTGGCTCGAACCTCGAAAACATATACTTGTGTTTGCATTTGCTCGAATTTTCTCTAAACTTAACTCCTTTAATTCTTGCACTACTTATTGTGTTTATTACTAGTCTTTTAATTTGAGCAATTTGTTAGTAGAATTTTTAATTCCGCATTGTTGCCATATTTCATATAGCCATCACCTATTCACCCCCCTCTAGGTGATTTCAATTGGTATCAGAGCCTAACCCTACAATTTGGTTTAACCACCTTAGGGAGATCCTTGTTATTTGGCTATATTAGTTGCATTTTTCATATATTGTGCTTTATATTATTCATCCATGGCATCACTTGACTTTTCTAGCATCAAGTCCCCACCAAAGTTTGATGGCTTGAACTTTCCCATATGGAAGGTCAAGATGAACCTCTTCCTTAAGTCCCTAGGAGTTAGGGTTGTTAGGTCCATTACAAAAGAATTTATTGAACCCCTCACCGATGAGAGCTCTTGGTCCGAGGACACCTCCAAGGATTATGAAGCTAATGCTAGAGCCCAATATGCATTAACCCAAGCTTTAAATGAGGATGACTTATCACGCATCATAAATTGCAAATCCGCATTTGAAGTTTGGAACATTCTTATTGTGACTCATGTGGGAACGTCACAAGTCAAAAGATCCAAGTTTGACTTGCTACGTTCTCAATATGAGAATTTTTACATGTTTGATAATGAGAGCAATGATGACATGCTCACGCGTTTCACCAAGATCACTAATGCCTTGTCTTCTCTAGGTGACGCAATTGATAATGACCAAAAGATTAGCAAGGTCATTAGAGCTCTTCCCAAAGCTTGGGAAGTAAAGGCAACCACCCTCAAGGAACTCAACGATAGGGAGGAGATGGACTTCTCCGGCTTCATCGGAAATCTCAAGACGCATGAGATGGAGATGAGGTAAGAGAAGAAAGGGAGACACCCAAAAAGAAAGCACTTGCCTTCAAATCCACTCCAACCATCCATGAAGAGGATGATTCATCGGATGATTGCGATGAAGATTTTGCCATGCTCATCCGGAAGGTGGGCAAAATGTTCTACAAGAAAGGGAGGCAAAGTAACTTCCGAAGAGGGAGACCTCAAGGAAGGTATGAAAAGAAAAGAGAAGAACTCGGTCCTTACTTCCATTGTAAGAAGATCGGACATCTTATCGCCGATTGCCCCGCACTTCAAGCAACCACCTCCAAGAATGCCCCAAAGAAGAAAAAGGCTATGGTAGCAACATGGGATGACACGGAGTCGGAATCCGAGGAGGAAAATGACGCCGCACACATGTGCTTCATGGCACATGGGGAGGATGCATCAAAGGTAACAAACGAAAACTCAATAGATGATGATGAGCTAACTATGGATGAATTAGCCCAATTTTTTGAAGAACTTCAACATAGATATGAGATTTCTCAATCTCATAATAAGAATTAAAAAGGAAAAATGAATCTTTAAAAGATAAAATTAATATTATTGAAAAGGAGAAAAATGATTTATCTTGTGCTTTTAAGAAATTAAAAATTGATTTTGAAAAATACAAACTAGCTTGTAAAGGGAAAACCCCCATTGAATCATGTAATAAAAATGATTTTGTGGAAATGCAAAAACGAGTTGATGTTTTAGATTCAACTCTTAAAAAGTGTGCTTTTGATCTAACTAAATTTGCATCTAGATTTCCTAAGGGAGTAACCCAAGGGAAACACACTCACCATGCACATGCACGGAAACATGCACACACACATAAACATGCATACATGTATGGTAGTGGTAGAATTTACATTTGCACGCATTGTGGCCACAAAGGCCATTTAGAAAAGTTTTGTTTTGCTAAAAATAATGTGCATAATAAATATGTTTGGGTTCGTCCCGGTACTAATCCAAAAGGACCCAAAAAGATATGGGTAACAAAAGACCCTCCAAATTTAAATGATACAGGTGGATCTTCTTCCTCCAAGACTTAGGGGGAGACGGTGCCCGGGTGGTGGATGCAACTAAGCTCAAAGAACACATCACGCTTGCATCGCTATCATGGAGGCACCTATTTTGGAGATTGCCCATGCTTGGTAACTTCTCCATTTAAAAGTTTTTGTTTGGTTATTTATATACACATGTATAGGATTGTTAGTTTACTTTTATGATACATTGATATATGCTAGTGTAAACTTACATCCCTATCATGATTGTGTATATGCCATGTTTTATTATCTTGTCTTTTATACCATGTCCATTGTATGTCTACATGCCATGCCTAGACTAGCTTATTTATATATACACATTGTATTTTCAAAAATAGAAATAAATTTTGTAAAAACTTCATATTCAAGCAAATACCTTAGAGATGGCAATTGCGCACCTCAACTCATTCAAGAGGAATCAAGAGGATGAAGTTCAGAACCCGTCACCGGGTATTCGGCTTCAACATCTCTAAAACTTTGTTTTTGTATGAAAATTAAATAAAATGTTTTGTGTGAATTTTTGGTTGACATGATATCCTAATGAAGATTTAAAACATTGTTGTATTTTTGTATGTTATATATATCCTATTTAATTGTTAAATAGTTTTATTTAAAAAATTTTTTTGGAGCTCTGTCTATCCACAGTTTTTTGGGCAAAGCCGGTCGACCGGCCCTAACCCCGGTCGACCGCCATTGCCTGAAAGAGAACAATTTTTGCTCTCTGTTGCCGGTCGACCGGTACGGTCGACCGCTCTGGATTACAGTGCTCTCGGGTTTTTCCGGTCGACCGGCCCGGTCGACCGTGCGTCGATTTCAGCCCCAAATCTGCTATTTATTTCACTCTCTCTCTCACTTCTCTCACAACCCAACCGGCGAGACTCTCTTCCCCTTTTCTCCAAAATTCTCCCAACTCAAAATCTTTCAAATTCCTTCAAAACCCAAGTTGGATTCACTCTTTGTGGGATAGATCTTCAGTCTCAGGGCTTCCTCACCATCAGAATTTCAGAGATTTCAAGATCTAGGGCTAGGGTTTCTCATTTTCAGGTTAAAAATTTTCTTTTGTTCAAATCTTCCATTCTAGCCTTAAGAATCTAATTCCCTGTCAAAGATCTCTAGGTTTATTTTGTTTAGATCAAGCCATATCCATCTACCCTAAAAATCAAATAAAAATCATTCTTTTCACCAAAAAAATGTCAAAGAGATCTAGGTCTGAGAAGGGAAAAAGCATAGTTCCCTCATCTTCCACCACTCCTACACCTAAAAGACCTTTTGTGAATGATCTTGCAGAAATCGTTTCATACAACTTTCCAAAAAGTCTGTAATTTCAGGAAGATGTGTAATTCTAAAGGATTTTGAACACCTAGGCATCCCTCGTATCCTCAAAAGAAACTCTTTGCATCATTTTATGACTATTAGGGAACCTGTCTACACATCCCTAGTTCACTATTTCTATGCCAACTATGCCTTTGAGGGAGGTCGTGTTAGATCACGTGTTTTAGGGAGAGATATAGACATCCCTATATCACGATTTGCTGACTTGCTACATCTCTCCTATGGAGGAGTGGATGTTTATACTTTTGATCTAAACGACTTTGAGTATCCGGACGGTGAGTCTGCGCTCACCGCCTCCACTTTGATTCACGGGGATGACAATCCCAGTTTAGTAAGGAATGAGGAGGTCAACAAATTTACCCTCACCTCCCAAGTCCTTGCAAAATTCATTTTCTACAACATTTTACCTAAGTCGGTGAATATAGCAATGCTAGGGGTTCAGTCCCTCTCATAATCTATTGCCTTCTGAAAGGCATCAAGATTGATTTTCCTCACCTCATTGCTACTCACATGGCCTCTGACCATATCCGCATGTCCGGTAGGCACTTGCCTTATGGGATGCTTATTACTCATTTGCTTCAGAGATTAGGTTTTGATTTGTCCTCTGAGACTCCCTGTCAGCCCGCTGTAAATTTAGACAGCGTCCTTTTGAAGAGGATGCAGGCTCAAATGCGTCGTCACGCACAAGAGCACCCTCCTGCACCTCCTGCTGATATCCCAGGGTCATCTTCGGCCCCTGGATCCTCTTCCGTCCCACGGATTTCATCTGCATCTGTGCCATCTTTATCACCTGAGTTCCAGTCCTTCATATCTTCTGAGATTCGCTCTCAGATCCAGGAGCATCAGTCTTGGATCGAGCAGCGAGATGCAGCCATTCGTACGGATTTGGAGCAGCGTGATGCAGCCCTTCGCGCGGAGATGGACTCGCGCTTCCAGGGATTTCACAATGACATGACTTATTTTGCGAACGCCATGAGATTCGTGGATTCGCAATTTGAGACGTTATTTGCGAAATTCGATATGCTTGGTCCAGATCTCACGACCATTTCTCGCCCTCTTCCATCCTCCGGTCCTCCATTTCCTATCAGAGACCCTACTGCGGCTCCACCTCCACAGCCAGGCGTTGCCGGTATCGATCCAGAGGAGGTCGGTCATGAGGATGATGATCATGATGGTGATGAGACCATGGCAGAAGGTGACGCTGAGGAGAGTTCGTCTGAGGAAGACGACGTTGAGGAAGGTTCGGACGATGCTGCTGGTGGTGCTGAGTGACCTGCCCCTTTTGATGATGTCAAAAAGGGGGAGAGTTATTTATTGAGAGAGACTTGCACTTTTGTTTGTATTTGTCACTTATATTTCGTGTAGTACTTGGTATTGTATTGTGGACATATGTTTGTGTTGTGTTTTTATTTTGGTGGACATGTACTTGTTTATGTTAGTTATGCTTTGTGGACATGTGTTTCATTTCTATTTTATGACATGAGTATTTTTATCTAGCATGGATATATGTGTTGTGGATGTGTTGTGGATTATGTTGTGGATTATCACCCACCATTTTTTTTGAGATTTGTCTATGCTTGAGCATATTTTTGTACATGCATGTGTTGAGGGGGAGCTTCATTTGAAGTCTCTACCCAAAATATTTGTAATAACTATATATCTTTTGTCATCATCAAAAAGGGGGAGATCGTTGGCCCAAAGGCCATTAGCCCTATATCTTGTTGAATATTTTGATGATAACAAATCATATTTAGTTATGTATTTAACAATTTTGTTTAAAAGTATTTCAGGTTAAACAGGTTGTTTTGACGGCTCCACTATCAAGACTCACAAGTTTGGACGCCGCCTAAAGATGTGCATTCCCAAGCTAAGCACATTAGGAAGCTTCGGGATCAAGACATGAAGAAAAGACCAAGTCAAGATCAAGACAATGAAAAAGTCCAAGATTTGTAATTTTGCTTTTTCTTTTAGACTCTTTGTCAAAACCTAGATGTTAGAAGTAGAATTATGGGATTGTCACTCTTACACACACTTTAGTTAGATATATGGCTTCAAAAAAAATTTCAAATTCTATTTCCAACTTAGCTTTATAGCTAACATGTTTTTCGAAAATTTGTTTTAGAAACTCTAAGGTTTTTGGAAAAACCAATTTTTGAGAAAAACAAGTTTTATCAAGAGAAACTTTATCAAAATGTTTTAACATGTTAGGGTAGTGACATATGGTCATACTCCTATTTTTACAAGGTCCAAAACCCCAAACCACAAGACCTATCCAAAGACCCAAGTTTTGGCTTTCTGCAGTTCTGATTTTTCAGAACAGACAGGAGCCGGTCGACCGCCCGGGTCGACCGACGTACACGCTGTGCATGTGTGTACGTCGGCCGACCGCTCCGGTCGACCGGAGCACTTACAGTGCTCTCTGTTTGTTCGGGTCGACCGGGACGGTCGACCGCTGTCCCCCAACGGTCAAAAATATGACCGTTGGCGGTCGACCGGCCCGGTCGACCGGCAGCTGTCAGAAATTCTGACAGATTCCAACAGCTATATTTTTCTGACAGATTTTATTGGGATCTCACCCCAACGAATCTCTCTTGCTGTTTTACCCAGTTTTTCAACCCTATAAATAGTGGGTCACTTCAACATGATAAGACAACTATTGCTAAACATTTTACAAGAGATTTTCATAAGAATTTCAAGTCTTCATTTTAGAAAAGATTTTCAAAGCCAAAATTTCCATACACCCATTTGAAGCCTATTCCTCTACTTCTCTCTAGATTTTGCACTACACAATCCCAAATTTCTACATCTACATATTGGTTATAGGATTGTGCAAGTGAGCTATTTTTGTGATCAAGTGTGATCATTTTCTTCTTGAGCGAAGTTGTAGAGGCATCGGCCTCAAGGCGAGCTAGTGTGCTCCGGGTGGTGTTGCGGCATCACAAGAGATAGGACAAGTGTGTCCTTGTATTGGCGATCCGGTGGGATCAACAATAGTGGAAATCCTTCAAGTGTGAAGGCGGGGACGTAGAGCGTGGCTCGAACCTCGAAAACATATACTTGTGTTTGCGTTTGCTCGAATTTTCTCTAAACTCAACTCCTTTAATTCTTACACTACTTATTGTGTTTATTACTAGTCTTTTAATTTGAGCAATTTGTTAGTAGAATTTTTAATTCCGCATTGTTGCCATATTTCATATAGCCATCACCTATTCACCCCCCCTCTAGGTGATTTCATATTACACACCATCTTCTTTTTCGGATATTACCAACTTGGCATATCATAATTTTGACCAACCTAGTATGTCGGAATGGTCTTATCCGAATGAATATAACCCATACCCCCAATCTTATGACCATAATTTTCATACCACTTTCAACTCTTCACAGAGTCCATGGGGTTTCGCTTCCCCCGAGTCTAATTTTCAACCAACTTGTCCTCCATCTCCACCTTGTTCACAATATTCCCAAGAGTCATACTCAGATCCACCCATTCAGAATAGAAACCATCTATCCGGGAAATGATGAGTATTCATGAGTCCAAGTAACAATTACCATCAATCTCTGACATGATGATGCGTGAGTCCACCGACTCACAACTTCATCACGATTACACTTCCTCTTTTCAAGTCCAATCACAAAATGATGCACCACTTGACTATGAAAAGATGCTTAAAGCCATGACTCAGGCTAGATTAGCTCGTGATCATGAAATAGATATGATGGTTCAATCTTTACGTTCTCACCGTTCGGCCGATTCTGCTTTCGCTGACTACTCTCTTAGAGTCGAAGAGTCACGTTGCTTTGGACAACAAGATTCTAATTCAGTACTATCATTTGAACTTGCCGAAACTCCAATTTCTGATAGTTTGGCAAGTTATTCCTTTCCTGAAATAGAACTTGAGCATGAATATGATCCTGATCTCCCACTTGGTGATTCAATTTTACTTCCCGATTCAATAATGACTCTGGTGTCTCCACCTGATTTTACTTTTCCCGAGTCAACATTGGATCCTGTACCAATTCATCATGAAATTGAATCACCCATTTTTGATGATCATATTGAACTTGACCAATTTTGCAATTTTGAAAGCCCCATGGATAAATTGGCAAGTTCTTATTTTTATGATATTGAGCTCAATGAGATATGTGACATAGATTCTCAAATCTGTGATCAAGTTTAAATTCCCGAATCATTATTGACTCCTGTTTTGTTACCCGACTTAGGTAATCTTTTAGAGTCAGTTTTGATTCCCACACCTATCATTCCTGAACTTGAATCACCAACATTGAGTCACATTCCATTGTGGGAAACTGATTGTGGACTTGAGTTTCAGCTTATTGATTTGGACTCACTTCCTGAACCTAGCATGACTCCTGAACCCTTACTTGATTTAAGTTTCTTTTCTGAGTCGGTATTCGTTCCCATACTTACGACGTCCAAGTCAATCATTCCATCATTTCACACTCCATTTTGGACAAGGCGGTTGACACAATTGACTCTGAATATAATTATGAATTATGGAAATTAGATGGGGTGAAATTGCAAAAAATGATCATACATACATTTTAGTGGGTTATACAAGAAAAATTTTTGGTGGGTTCCTCCGTGAAATACTACATTATCTTGATTGGGTAGCAACGCTTGGCCCAATTAGACCACCACCGGAACCACCACCTTGAGGTAACTTCTGACTTCCCTTCTTCTTTTTCATGCATACATGCATACATTCATACATTGAGGACAATGCATGAGATAAGTGTGGGGGGAGGCTTTACTAACATACTAACATAGGTAGAAACTAACAATTTACTAACATAGGTGGAAACTAACAATTTGCTAAAAAAAAAAAAAGAAAAAAAATTATAAAAAGGACAATATTTTGACTTATCTTTTGAAAGAAATCTAAGTTAATCTTAAGAATTAGGAAAATCATGATTAGGATTTCTAAAAACTTGGTCAAAATAAATAAATTGTTGAATTTTTAGGTATAGGAGGAAAAATTGAATAAGTAATTAGTCTTGATTTTTACCTTAATAAATGTGCATACCTAATGCATATCTAGGACTCTAAGACAAAGACCATTGTGCCTCATATAAAAAAATTAAATAATAATAAAAAAATCACTAATTAAGCTGGATACATGTGCCTCAAGAAGCATAAGTATTCACGCCTAAAGGTGATTTTATAAAATAAAGTCCTTGGTTTTGTGGCCTAGTTCACTCGAATTTGAGTCCGTGGGGTGTTTTCTCACCCGGTGCCCTAAAACCAATCAGTTTGGGAGTCACCGACTTTAAGTTTGCTACATGGGTGGATTAGAAAGCCTAAGAAAATTAAGAAATATAATATATGTATTAACACATCTAATAGTCAATTAGTTAGGTATGAGGGCCTCAAGAAGCCTTGATACTTACACGAAAGAAAATTAGATGAGTTATATATGTTAAAAAAACAAAAAAGAAAAAATATATTATATTAACACATCTAATAGTCAATTAGTTAGGTATGAGGGCCTCAAGAAGCCTTGATACTTACACGAACGAAAATTAGATGAGTTATAAAAATAATAATAATAATAATAAAGAGGCATGAGAGTTCAAGTTAAGGAATTCCTAGTAAAAATTCATAAGAATGCATATGATTTTTGGTAACGAAAAAGACTATACAAAAATTCAATTTTGACCCTTACTTAAAATGGATAACAATTTACTTTATAAAGACTAAGTTTAAGAATGAATAAAAATGAGGATCCTAAAAACTTATAGATTACTTAGTCTTTTCAAAAGTATTTCAAATATTTTCCTTTTTAAGGATTTTGTGGGTGTAATCCGCTGAAAACCCTCATGAGACAACACTCGTCCTCTAGGGTAACCTAGGGGTTTAACGGCTTGTTGCACATTTCTTTTTGATTTTTACTCGAGGACGAGCAAAAAGATAAGTGTGGGGGTGTGATTGGTAGTGAAAAGTGCATATTTATCATTACATTTACTATCACATTTTCAGATTTATTCCTATAATTCTGCACATTTACTAATATTTTATTATTTATTGTGTGCAGGCTTTGAGTAATAAAAAAATAAAGAATAAAGCCCAAAAGAAGCCCAAAAAGCCCATGTCCAAGCCCAATGCAAAAGTTGCAATTACCAAGTACCAAAGTTACAAATACCATATGTAAAAGTTGCAATTACTAAAAGAAGAGGAAAGGGATGGACTTCTACTAAACCCTAGTTGCTTGCAAGTCAATCCTAAAGATAAAAGGAGAAGAGTTTAAAGATAAAATTGTTTCAAAAAATTCGGATTCAGACTGTACACGTTTTAGTATTCAGATCATATCTTTTGCTACAGATATTCAAATCCGATGATACAAGATGTTCCAGAAAGAAGACTTGAAGGCCTACAACTCTTATGTTGATCAAACTTTCCAATTCAATCAGTAGATAAGTCATATTCGGTGATCAACATGATAACAAGTTGCAGGACAGAGTGGTACCGGGACTCTACTTCTTCCAGCTCCTATAAATACCCTTGCAGAGCAACAGAGAAGGGCATCCAGAAATACAGAGCAAAAATTAGGGTTTTCTTAGGCTTGTAGATTGTAGTTTAGTTTAGGTTTTTATTTTCGTTTTCTTTTGTAATTTTTGTAACTGAGAGGAGAGAATGCTTTCATGGAGGAAGGAGTTCATGCTTGTACTGAGGTGACAGCGGTGTAAGTCTTACTTTTCTTCCATTGTTAATTGAATCAACTCAAGGTTCGTTTTTGTGTTTTTATTCTTGTTTTATTTTCGTTCTTCTATTTCTTGTGTTATTTTGTTATTTCTCTCTAATGTCTTGCAAACCATGAGATCTGATCACTTCGAGACTGCCTAGCCAAAGAAGTGCCCTTGATGGCCTATGGTGACGAACAGATCCTATATCCCATACTTGCATGCCTTCAAAGACAAGGTAAGTCGTTGCAAACGGATCAAAGGTAAACATGGCAGAAGAGGTATGTATGTATTTTTAGTTTTTCTTTCTTTGTTTGTAATTTTAGTTTAGATCACCAACTCCACATCTTCCAATTCTTTCTTCCCCAACTCATTATAATATCGCTTCTATTTCTCCATCTTCTTAATCTACCACTTTCTTTCTAACGTAACTTTAAAATAATAAAATAAAAACTTTAGAGATAACTTATTTAACAAGCTTCCATCGCTAGTCCCTCCCTGAGGATCACGACCCTCATAGCCCATTGCTACAGCGGATTAGAATTGAGCACCTTGCACACCTTTATTTCTCAATCTAATATTCTATATTTTGTGTGCAGGTAAAATCTCAATCAGCCGTGCCACCCAAGGTCGGCTAGAGCTCCCCTTCCCCCTCTCTGCAATCTCTTCTTCCTCTCTCTGTCTTAGTTCTCTATCTTTCTCTCTCCTAGGGTTTCTCTCCCTCTCCTCTCTTTGTTTCCCTCTCAGTCTCTCTCCGTATTCTCTTTCTTCTATGTCTCAGACTTTCTCTCTCTCCTCTTTCTCTCTCTTGACCGTATGTATTGCTCGTGCCCCTGTGCATGTGTCCAGGCCCTGCTAGGCCAGGACTTCACCTCATTCTTTGTATTTGGGCATATTGTGTATATGTTGGCTATATACTGTATTCTATTTGGGTCATTATGATTGTAATGGTATTGGGAAAAATTATTGTATATGAGAGCTTGTACGTGTATTGTATATTGGGCAGTGTGACACATGTACTTGTATGTGGTCTAGTGCCTAAAACTGTATATATAGTAGCTCTGTGACGAATGCTTGTAGTAGTGTAGCTTAATACTGATTGTTATACATATTTGCATATTTTACCGCTTCCATACCATGCAAATTGTCAATAAAAATATGATTTTTGATCATCTTCTCTCTATTTTTGTAGGTCCACATCTTAAAAGAGAAAAGGCCCAAAATCTCTTTAATTAGCAATAATTAAAGAGATTAATTCAAAGCCCAAAAGAGCCCAAGTTTGAATCCAGAATCAGGAGAGATCCTCGCGCCAACTCAATCTTCCAGAAGGCCACGTGGATAACAAACTCATAACAAACCTGTACCAGAAAATCTGGCCTGAACGGCCAAGATTTTGCCGCGCTTTCCCGCGTATCTGCGGTAGTTACAGGGTGGTTAGGGCCCAGATTTCTCTCCAACAACCTGGGCTCTAGATGCTTCTCTCTGAGGCCTATAAATACAGGACCAGGGCTTGCACAAGAGAGCAGAGAAGAGAGAGGAGAAATTAGGGGAAAAGTCTTGTATTTTGTTTTAGTATTCTCTAGGTTTTAGTCTCCCTCTTCTTCCTCCTAGAGATTTTGTCAAAGAGAGAAAAGAGAGTGCTGTTGAAAGCTTGTAAGCAAGGAGGTGACATTACTTGTAAGTAAGGATTAATCAAAACTTCATTCTTCTCTTTACAATCTATAGTACGTTGCTTTACTTTGCTTTACTTTCTTGTTTTACTTCTAGTGCATTTCTATTGCTTTTATATTTTCATCATGAATTGTTGCTTAGTTTCTTGTGCAATGGATAGCTAAATCTCTCTTACATGGCTAGCTAACAACTTACCTAACTAACTTCTATCTCTTTGGATGATTGCTAATTTCTATACTTGCATTGTTAGAGTTTCTTTTGCTTTCCATGAAAGTAGAGTTGCTTTCACTTGGTAAATGCTTGTTCAAACTCCATATGACTCATGTGTGCCTCATTTAGAGCCTTGTCTAGAACAAGAGCCTTGATGGAACATGGAGATAGATCACCAAACATATGCTACTTGTAGAACAACTTCTTTACTTCAAGCTAATTTGTTGTTATGTCTTGAATGTTTAATGAATGTTGTATCTTCTTCCTTAGCATCCATTGAGTGTCACTCCTAGAGTTCATTATTGAAAATCTATCTTGAGAGCCAATGAATCAATGAGGCTACAAGTTAAGACCTAAAAGGACACTCATCTTCCAAACGGTAAAGTACTTGAACAAACAAGCAAAGTAATCTCTATCGCCAATGAATCAACATGAGGCAATCAAGCATCACCATTGAGCTTAGTAAGTTAGCGAAGTGGTAAAGTTAGCTAGCCATGGCCTTTCTCATCTAAAGTTTTCTTCAAAGAATTCTTCAATAGCTTTCTTTCTTAGCAATACACTTTCCAAAGTTCTTTTGATTTCTTTTCCATTATGCACAAATCCACCAATTCTTTCATTTTCTTTCCATGCTTCTTGCATTTGTGTAAATACAAAGAAGAATCTTCGTTTTCTTTTCTTCGCTACGGACCGTAAAACTTCCATCGTGAGTTCTCCCGGAAGATCGACCCGGTATAACCATTGCTATAACGGAGATTGGAAAGGATACATCAATCATATTAACTGCATTGTGAAGTGATCAAGCACTAAAGGTTGACTCTAAACCTTTCCTCTTTTACATAATACTTGTGCAAAAACTTCACACTATCCTTGCCTAATCAAATTTTTGGCGCCGTTGCCGGGGAGAGCAACGGTTTTTGATTTCAAGTGAGAAACTAAACGAATTTTCTTCTCTGTTGCAGGTTACAGGTGAAGAAAACAGGAAAATTTGCATTGCAGTGACATATAAGTGGCTCTGGGCTTCTGCTCTCGAAAGCAGAAACCAGAAGCCCTCTGAATTGTCGCAGATTCACGGCTTTTGCCGCAGAATTGCGGCAAGGAGGAGTTAACTACTGACCTAATTTCTGCAGGGTTGCTTGCTCTGCAAAATACAGCTGCTGCAATAATTAATCTTGTATGCTTCACCTTATATCTGCTAATAATCAACAGTAAAAAATTTGTTGCAAAGTTAAAAAAATTGTTTAGACATTTGCATCTCTAAGCACGTGTCTTTCAATTCCTTTACTTTTACTGTTGAAGAGTGCTGGAGACAAGGTACGTACGCATTGCATATTGACTAGGACTCACTCTTTGTTTGATTTAATTACGCTTTGAGTGAACCTTGTTTGTTTACATCGTACACTTGCACAAATCAATTCTAAGGGCATTACCCATAAAAAAGATAAGGTGGGGATTTTATCACCCTTTCCTTAGCCCACAAATCATTTTCCCAAGCACTCACAATCCTAAGCTTCTAAATAAAAATTTGCTAGACGTTGGCCCTAGGGACATCTCGGACTCACTTAGGAGATTATCCTAAGGGGAAAAGTGTTGGAAATTGACTTTTGTAAAATCAGTGTCTAGGAAAGGGATTGAGGGCCGAAAGCCCGAAGGTTGCTGGTTACTTAATTAAGGAACGTCTCTGACGGAAAACCTCCCACCAACCTTGCCCTTCCCTAGCTGATTTGCTTATAGTCAGAGTCTACACTAAACCTCCTGTGGACGATCTAATCAGTTAGGTCGTCTAGGTCCAGGAACCCTAGATAGCTTGGATTGATTTTTCTTTTTTCTTATTTGATTTTTTCGCTGTGTGATCGGTGCACGTTGATTGTGTAATTTTGTATGCAAGAGTGGTATCGAGATCCGAATTCTGCTAGGCTTGTGAGAATTTCTACACTAGCACATACACCACCACTTGACACAATCCCAGTCATGACCAACAACGCTTCGTTGCAAGACAAGTTCTACCCGATCCGCACATCACTCCTATCGTGCATTCTCCTCCCAACCACAAATGGAAATAACTTTGAGTTAAAGCCGCAGTTCATAAACACTCTTCCACGATTCCATGGCCTAGAATCTGAGGATGCGTACTTCTTCATTCGAGAGTTTGAAGAAGTATGCCTTATGATGAGAATTTCCCAGTTGACCGAGGATGCTGTCAGACTTAGGTTTATACCTTTCGCACTTAAGGATATTGCTAAGAAGTGGCTTTATAATCTCCCAGTCAGCTCAATTTCTTCATGGGATGATTTCGTTAAGGTCTTTCTTAAAAAGTTTTACCCTATCCATAAGACAGCCCTTATGAAAAAAATATAATGCAATTCAAACAAGAAGCCAATGAACCATTCTGGAAGTACTTTGAGCGTTTTAAAGACCTAATAGCCCTGTGTCCCCATCACGGTATAGAAAAATGGCGCCAGTGCCAAATTATCTATGATGGGCTTGATTATCAGACTAAGACACTCCTTGAAACTATGTGCCAAGGAGAATTCTTAAAGAAGGATGAAGATCAGGGTTTGGATCTTTTGAGGCTTTAGCTGAAAAGACAGTCCAGTGGGAGTCATGTACTGAGAAACCCACACCCACAACTTCCAGAACTGGTTTACACTCCATAGGATCCTCGATAGCTACAGAAGCTAAAATCACACAATTGATGAAGAGGATTGAGTTGCTAGAGTCTAGGGAAAATTCTACTGTTAATCAGGTCAACCCATCATCTGTGGTAAACCCGGGTTGTACCTATTGCCATGATCTGAATCATCTGTTTGAGGAGTGTCCAGTATATCAAACTCAAATGTTTCAGGAGAGTACGAATGCCGCATACACCAGACCTACTTACAATCCTTACTCCAAGACATATAATCCGGGGTGGAGAAACCATCCAAACTTTTCTTGGAGTCAGTCTGGTCCTGAGCAGCCGAGACAACCATTTCCACAACACCCTGCTCAGTCTCATCCACCGACTTACCACCAGAACCCACCAATGTCCATTCATACCAAAGTCCACCAAGATTCCAGTCATATCAAAATCCTGTGCCTTACCAAGCAAATTTTCAGCCCCAGTATCAGCATCATCCACCACCAAACCCTTTAGACAAGAGAATTTCTGATTTGGAGAAAATGATAGAGACCTTATCTAAGACCCAAGCTTCAATGATGAACAATCAGCAGCAGGACATGAACAAATTGCAAATCCAGATAGGGCAGTTGGCTAATTCTCTGACTGAAAGACAAAAAGAATGCTGCCTAGCCAACCTGTGCCAAATCCCAAAACCCATTTTCCCCTGCACAAAGTTGAAGATTTGAGCCCGAGCCAATGCCAAGCTATTCAAATCCTTAGGTCTGGAAAGCATGTAGATAATAAGGTTTCAAATCAGCCACCCAAATCTGTGCCAATACCACTACCTTCTGTTCCAATCCAACCCATTCAAGACAATCCTTCTTCAAGCACACAACCATCCACTTCCCAGTCAAAAGGAAAGAAAAAGTTGATGAGCAAATATATAAGCCTGTTGTTCCCTTCCCAAACAGGCTTACAAATCATAAGATGAATGCTCACATGGAGAAGATAAGAGAGATATTCAACCAAGTTCAAATCAATGTCCCTCTCCTTGATGCCATACAACAAGTCCCATCCTACGCCAAATTTCTAAAAGAAATGTGTACCAAAAAGAGAAAAGCAAATGTCCCTAAAAAAGTCTTTCTGGCCTCTAACATTAGTGAACTGCTCAATGGTCCGATCCCTGTGAAATACAAAGATCCAGGGAGCCTAACCATTTCTTGCATCATAGGGAAGACCACCATAAATAGGGCTTTGCTTGACTTGGGCGCGAGCATCAATCTTCTCCCCTTTTCCGTGTATCAGCAATTAGGGTTAGGCAACCTTCGCCCGACCCAAATGACGATACAGTTGGCTGACCGCTCTGTAAAGATTCCCAAGGGGGAGATTATAGATGTTTTAATACGGGTCGGGGAATTCATTTACCCCGTAGACTTTGTCGTTGTAGAAACACAACCCGTACAAAATCACAGAGCACAAACACCTATCATTCTCGGACGTCCTTTCTTAGCCACCACGAATGCGATCATCAACTGTAGAAATGGATCAATGCGGCTAACTTTCGGAGATATGACAAAGGAGGTGAATGTCTTCCATCTGGGGAAGCAGCCTAGGGATCTGGACAATGATTCTTTCGAAGTGAACTTGATTGAGGGTTTAACTAGTGAACATGTTGAGGAGGTGGAGTATGAGTCTGAAGAGGAATTTGAGTTGGAGTCTGATGACTTTAACCTTGATCAGATTGTTGAATCAAATGTTGAAAGGACCACTAATTCCATCCCTATTCTTCCCTTGCACCATGAACAACCAGTGATAGAGCCTGTCCCTTCTTCTGATCTTAAGGTTCTTCCCGACCATCTCAAGTACAAGTACTTGGATGAGAAGGAATCCTTTCCTGTAATCATTGCATCCAATCTAACTAAACAACAAGAAGAGGACCTTCTTACTGTGTTAAGGGAAAATAGAGAAGCCATTGGTTGGACCATGGCTGATATTAAGGGGATTAGTCCTTCCATAGTTCAACATAGGATTCATCTGACGGAAGATGCCAAGCCAAAATGAGATCCACAGCGTAGACTGAACCCAATAATGCAGGAAGCTGTTAGAGACGAGATCTTGAAGCTATTAGACAATGGGATTATCTATCCCATATCCCATAGTCAGTGGGTTAGTCCAGTTCACGCTGTGCCTAAGAAAGCTGGATTTACTGTGGTGGAAAATGAGAATAAAGAATTGATACAAACACGTCTTCCAACGAAGATTCGAGTTTGTATTGATTACAGAAAGTTGAACACTGCCACACGTAAAGACCACTTTCTCTTCCATTCATTGATCAAATGCTTGAAAGATTGGCGGGACATGAGTACTATTGTTTCCTAAATGGATATTCAGGATATAATCAAATCCCGATCGCTCCCGAGGACCAAGACAAAACTACCTTCACCTGTCCTTTTGGAACATTTGCATACCGAAGGATGCCCTTCGGCCTATGCAATGCTCCCGCAACGTTTCAACGTTGCATGCTGAGCCTTTTTTTCAGACATGGTGGAGAAATTTCTGGAAATTTTTATGGATGATTTTTCGATTTATGGGGATTCCTTTGAGCAATGCTTGTACCATTTGAAGCTGGTTTTACAACGCTGTATGGAGAAAAATTTGACACTTAACTGGGAAAAGTGTCACTTTATGGTCAAGCAAGGAATCGTTCTTGGGCACAAGGTTTCACGTATAGGAATTGAGGTGGACAAGTCTAAAGTGGAAGTCATAACGAAGCTCACTGAACCAACATGCTTAAAGGACATTAGGTCATTTTTAGGGCATGCCGGCTTCTATAGATGATTTATTCAAGGGTTTAGCAACATTGCAAGACCTTTGACAAATCTCATAGGAAAGGATGTACCCTTTATATTTGATAAAGAATGTCAAAAATCATGGAAGGAGCTTAAGAGTAGACTTGTCTCAGCACCGATCATTTCTGCACCAGATTGGACCAAGCCTTTTGAAATTATGTGTGATGCCTCTGACTTTGCTATAGGCGCTGTTTTAGGGCAGCGTATTGATACTAGGCAACACGTAATCTATTATGCTAGCAGAACGCTGAATGAAGCCCAACTCAATTATACAACTACTGAAAAGGAATTTTTAGCGGTTGTCTTTGCGTTGGAGAAATTTCGACAATATCTGCTAGGGTCCAGGACGATTATTTTCACTGATCACTCCGCCCTAAAATACTTAATGCAAAAGAAGGATGCTAAGGCAAGACTTATTCGATGGATACTTCTTTTGCAAGAGTTTGATCTGGAGATTAAAGATAAAAAGGGCGTTGAGAATGTGGTAGCTGATCACTTGTCTAGAATCCCAAATGCACCTAAGGAGAGAATACCGATTAATGACGATTTCCCTGACGAACACATTTTTGTGATGTGTGGAGAGCCTTGTTATGCTGACATAGTGAATTACCTTGCTACCAGGCAAATACCTTCTCATTGGTCAGGCCAAAAAAACACCGTTTCATGCGTCAAATGCAGTTCTTCTTTTGGGATGAACCGTATTTATTCAAATATTGTCCTGACCAGATAATATGTAGGTGCCTTCCTGAGGATGAACATCAGAGTGTTTTGACATTTTGTCACAAGTTAGCTTGCGGTGGACATTTTGGTCCACGAAAAACTGCTGAGAAAGTACTTCAGAGTGGATTTTACTGGCCCACTCTCTTTAAAGATGCATACACTTTCTGCAAGCTCTGTGATAGGTGTCAAATGACGGGTAGAATTACACAGAGAGACATGATGCCCCTCACACCCATCTTAGAAGTTGAAATTTTTGACCTCTGGGGCATCGACTTTATGGGACCCTTTCCTCTGTCCTATGGTAACCAATATATTTTGGTAGCCGTAGATTATGTTTCGAAATGGGCTGAAGCAATTCCAACAAGGACAAATGACAACCAAGTTGTTATCAAGTTTTTACGAGACTACATCATCTCTCGCTTCGGAGCCCCCCGTGCGATAATAAGTGATAATGGGAGTCATTTTTGCAATCGGGCTTTTTAAGCTCTGATGCGCAAATATTCTATTTCTCACAAATTATCCACGGCATACCATCCTCAGACCAACGGGCAAGTAGAAGTCACGAATAGACAAATAAAACTCATCTTAGAGAAAACCGTTGGACAGAATCGTAAAGACTGGTCCATCAAACTCACTGATGCTTTATGGGCATACAGGACCGCTTACAAAACTGTCCTCGGTATGTCTCCATATCGAGTTATATTTGGAAAACCTTGTCACTTGCCTGTGGAGTTAGAACACCGAGCTATGTGGGCTTTAAAGCAGCTGAACTTGGATTTGGATAAAGCCGGTGCTTTAAGGAAGTTGCAGATATCCGAGTTAGAAGAGCTAAGAAACGAGGTATATAACAATGCTCGGATCACCAAACACAGAACCAAACTTTTTCATGATAGATCCATTCACAGAAAAATTTTTGTCTCTGGACAAAAGGTTTTGTTGTATAATTCACGACTCCACCTTTTTCCTGGTAAATTGAGAACCAGGTGGTCAGGGCCATTCATTGTTCAAAATGTCTTCCCACACGGTGCGATCGAGATTCTTGACCCAAATAATGGCAATAAATTCACTGTGAACGGTCAACGTTTAAAGCCATTCCTTACCACTGAATTCATGTCACAAGAAGTTCATGAATTGGGTCTTTGCGACCCAGTTTATTTGTGACCATTCCATATGTACAGTTTCTCGAGTTTTCCCTGCATATCATTTTGGGATCATTTTTTGTAAATAAATATAAAAAAAAGAAAAAAATGAGGGAATTTTGTGTTTAAAAGAGTTTCAAATTCCTAGGATTCTATCTTCCCTAGGATTCCATTCATTTTCCTATTCCTTTTCCTAGGGTTGTAAATACACTTTTGACCTAGGGCTATTATTGGAACTCTTCTTTTCTTTCCCTCCTATAAATACTCTCTTCACCTACCCCTCCTCCCTCAAACGCAAATCCCTCTCAGATCTGCCTCTTCCTTCCAGAGCCGACCTCTCAGAAATTTTCTGCTTCCCTGGAACCCTCATTTTGCCGCATTTTCCTCAATCCAGCCGCAGATCTGCTGCTCCCCTGCCACATCTGGAGATCTGCAAAATTCTGGCCAGTCGATTTCTTCATCTGGTGGCATCTACAGTACTCATTCTTCCAGAGTCTGTCTCTGGTGCCTTCTGCACATCTGCCTTTGGATTTCCCCCCACGAACTCCGGGGGTGGTTTGATCTTTCATCTCTAGATCCATTTCTTTAATTTTCATTATTACACATGGCTCCAATGTGTTTGTAGAGAAAGACTTTTCAAAAATTCTACATGATCATGGGGGGTATGGGCACATATTTGTTGATCGCTTGCGTGCATGGAATTGGTATTCTCTGGTGTACGATATCAATGAAACTGATGCGTATTACTGCCCTGAACTAGTCACTACATTCTATAATGCACTTGATTATGCATCTGTGAGTTATGAGACATACCAATTTGTAGTCCATATGCCATTAGGGGACATCGTCGTCACAATTCCTCTTCTTGAGGAAATTACTCATGTCCCCAGTCACCCCCATCATAGCAACCCTTTGCCATTAATAGACTACATGACAATCATGGGTGCTCGTTGCATAGAGCAGGATCGTGGGCTCAAAGCCAACACGACCTTTAGAAATGTGTACTGCGTGGGACGTTGGATCCAACGCAACATTTTAGGGTTTGAACATGTCACATCCTTTAACAGACCAGTGTTACAAATTATTCATGATCTAATGACTCGACAACACACGGTTTGTTTGAATAAGGCCATTTTTCACGCGATCATTGCTAATTCCTCCCGCACTCGGGGTGCCAAGCATTCTCATCCAGTCTTGATTACACGTCTGTGTAAACATTTCATACCAGCCGATGTGTTTGATACCTTTGACCGAGTGTTTGTTATAGCAGAAAGACCCACCAGTTCTTATAATGGTTGCTTGCATGCGGTTTGGACTCCTACTGTCCAACCCGAAGATATTCCGGTGGAGTCTTCTTCGGAGGAAAGCTTAGAGGCAATAGATGAGCCACAATTTTGGAGGCAGGACCCCCCATCTGAATCTCGAGCCTTCATGTCCACCATCTGGAAGGGCATGAAGAAAATCTTTAGGGGCAGGTTCGTCTTAGAAAGAAGGTAGAGGAGCAATCCTCTAGGTTAGACAGTATGGAGGCAGCTCTGAGACGTTCACAGTCTGCTGGACCTAGCACCACTGCTGGTCCAAAACGACGGAGGGAGTAGTTTTATCCTTTACCTATTTCATGTATCATTTCATCTTGCATACATTGGGGACAATGCATAAGCTAGGTATGGGGGGTAGATGCTAACATAGGATTTTTCATATTTTTTTTTAGGCCTTTTATTTTTATTTTTAGGATTTTCAGTTTTCTTTTTAGGTTTTTATTTTTTAGATTTTACCTTTCTTTGTAAATTTTCTATTTTCTTGTTAGATTTTATTTTCTTTTAGAAAAAAAGGAAATTCTTGATCCATGTCTAAAGAATCAAACTTAACTTTAGGGATTAAGGAAGCTCTAAACTAAGATTTCGAATTATAAGTCGAAAAGCGGAGTTTTGTTAGATTTTTAGGTTAAGTAATAAAGGATTAGAAAAATTACTAGATTTTAATTCTTTCTTTAGGATATATACATTAAACATATTGAAGGATTAATCAAAGACTTTGTGATTTTATTTACATATATATATAAAAAAATATAAAAAAATATAAAAAAGAAAAAAAAGTACATAAATAAATAATAAATACTTAGCCACTAACTAAGCTGGTTAGCCGTGCCTCAAGAAGCATTGCCGATCACGCCTAAAGGTGGTTAAGTCCTTAAATTCCTTCGTGGCCTAGTTTACTTGAGTTATCGAACCTGAGGGATGTTTTCTCATCGGGTGCCCTAAGACCGTCTGGTTTGGGAGTCATCGGTAAGAGACTCGCTACAAGGGTAAACTAGAAAGCCTAAGGATGCTAAGGAAATGTAAATAAATAAAAATTGTATATATAAAAAAAAAGAGAAAAAATATTATATATATTAGTAAATAAATGAACTTAGTCTAAGAAAAATCCTTCATATTTATAGATGTATATATCCTAGGATTGATGCAAAATCCGGTTTTTGATCTTTTCCCTAAAATTTTAACCTAAGTTGAAAACAAAACTCCAAATAGACGCTTATAAGAGGATGACAAGTTTAGAGTAACCTGAAACCTATAACTTAAGGGAGAATCTTTAAAACATGGATCAAAATTTTCACTAACCCTTTATTTTTTTCTTTATGAATTTTGTGGGTGCAATCTGCTGAAAACCCTCAGGAGACAACACTCCTCCTCTAGGGTAACCTAGAGGTTTAACGGCTTGTTGCACGTGCTCAGTGCAATCGTGTCACCTACGAAAGTGGTGTAATAAACTAGTTAGGATTTTCTTTTTCTTTCTTTTTCTTTTCTTGTTTTACTCGAGGACGAGCAAAAGCTAGGTATGGGGGTGTGATTGTTATACATATTTGCATATTTTACCTCTTCCATACCATGCAAATTGTCAATAAAATATGATTTTTGATCATCTTCTCTCTATTTTTGCAGGTCCACATCTTAAAAGAGAAAAGGCCCAAATCTCTTTAATTAGCAATAATTAAAGAGATTAATTCAAAGCCCAAAAGAGCCTAAGTTTGAATCCAGAATCAGGAGAGATCCTCGCGCCAACTCAATCTTCCAGAAGGCCACGTGGATAACAAACTCATAACAAACCTGTACCAGAAAATCTGGCCTGAACGGCCAAGATTTTGCCGCGCTTTCCCGCGTATCTGTGGCAGTTACAGGGTGGTTAGGGCCCAGATTTCTCTCCAACAACCTGGGCTCTAGATGCTTCTCTCTGAGGCCTATAAATACAGGATCAGGGCTTGCACAAGAGAGCAGAGAAGAGAGAGGAGAAATTAGGGGAAAAGTCTTGTATTTTGTTTTAGTATTCTCTAGGTTTTAGTCTCCCTCTTCTTCCTCCTAGAGATTTTGTCAAAGAGAGAAAAGAGAGTGCTGTTGAAAGCTTGTAAGAAAGGAGGTGACATTACTTGTAAGCAAGGATTAATCAAAGCTTCATTCTTCTCTTTACAATCTCTAGTACGTTGCTTTACTTTGCTTTACTTTCTTGTTTTACTTCTAGTGCATTTCTATTGCTTTACTTCTATTGCTTTTATATTTTCATCATGAATTGTTGCTTAGTTTCTTGTGCAATGGATAGCTAAATCTCTCTTACATGGCTAGCTAACAACTTACCTAGCTAATTTCTATCTCTTTGGATGATTGCTAATTTCTATACTTGCATTGTTAGAGTTTCTTTTGCTTTCCATGAAAGTAGAGTTGCTTTCACTTGGTAAATGCTTGTTCAAACTCCATATGACTCATGTGTGCCTCATTTAGAGCCTTGTCTAGAACAAGAGCCTTGATGGAACATGGAGATGGATCACCAAACATATGCTACTTGTAGAACAACTTCTTTACTTCAAGCTAATTTGTTGTTATGTCTTGAATGTTTAATGAATGTTGTATCTTCTTCCTTAGCATCCATTGAGTGTCACTCCTAGAGTTCATTATTGAAAATCTATCTTGAGAGCCAATGAATCAATGAGGCTACAAGTTAAGACCTAAAAGGACACTCATCTTCCAAACGGTAAAGTACTTGAACAAACAAACAAAGTAATCTCTATCGCCAACGAATCAACATGAGGCAATCAAGCATCACCATTGAGCTTAGTAAGTTAGCGAAGTGGTAAAGTTAGCTAGCCATGGCCTTTCTCATCTAAAGTTTTCTTCAAAGAATTCTTCAATAGCTTTCTTTCTTAGCAATACACTTTCCAAAGTTCTTTTGATTTCTTTTCCATTATGCACAAATCCACCAATTATTTCATTTTCTTTTCCATGCTTCTTGCATTTGTGTAAATACAAAGAAGAATCTTCGTTTTCTTTTCTTCGTTACGGACCGTAAAACTTCCATCGTGAGCTCTCCCGGAGGATCGACCCGGTATAGCCATTGCTATAACGGAGATTGGAAAGGATACATCAATCATATTAACTGCATTGTGAAGTGATCAAGCACTAAAGGTTGACTCTAAACCTTTCCTCTTTTACATAATACTTGTGCAAAAACTTCACACTATCCTTGCCTAATCAAATACCTGTACATGTATACTGCCTGTGATATTACTCTATTACTGTTTTATTACCATGCTTGGTGGACTCTTCATGGTTATTAGCCTCCGGGCTCAATCGCTTCGCAATTTATTTAAATATGCTCCTGCCTGGACAATGAGCTTAGCACTCAGTGCTTATTCGCTAGATTCGCCTGAGCGAGAATTTTGTCATATACGATTGATGTAGTGATTAGACACTCTTCGCATCACATGTGTATAGCTTCGTTGTGCGCTTTAGCGATTAATGTTGTTCGCTGACTCACTGCTTAGCTTCGCATGTCTATATGCTTAGTCATTATTATTTGCTATGTTTTTTAAACTGTATTGATATGCATGTTTGGTACTAACACTTCTGCAGATACTTGGTCTTCGGGCCAGCTCAATCCCCGGGCTACCCAATTGGTTTTCCCGCCTTGCACCCTCTGGGTTTAGTGGTAGCTGCAGGGGTGAGTTTAACCATCTTACTCTATGTATAGTCTATTTGTTATCTATTTATATGCATGTGTTTGGTATTAATATTTTATGCAGGTACCTACTCGGCCTTCTGACCCTATCAGCCTTTGTGCTACAGCCCACTTTCCCGAAAGGGGATATGCTTAGACTGCTTCGCGTCTCTTAGCTCCGCCGAGAGACGAGCATAGCATCCAGCGTTTTATAACTAAACTGATTTAGCGTAGCTCCACTGCGTGCGACAATATAGCGTTCTGTCGCTCAAGTCAATCATGCGCTTAGTTACGCTACAAGTATGGCTTCATTTCAGGTGTTAGCTTGACGTTTCAACATCGTTCACTGTGTATGTTAGTTGTGCCACGAGTGTCGCTTCTTCTTGCGCATTAGCTTGACGTTTCAACGCCTCTCTGCCGCGAGCTTTAGCCCGAGTGAATTTAGAGTTTAGAGCTGCTCACTAACTTTATTCTTCACTTGCTAACTCCGATTGATTGTTATAGCTAGAGCTTATTAATATTATAATTATGGTTGTGAAGAGTTTGAAATATTTAAATATAATTTTTCTTTTATCATGTTATTCGATCTGCCAATTTTCTATATCATGTTACTCGATTTGCTATTTATTTGGTACTCGATATGATTTATACTTGTACTCTTTCGATAATATTATAATCTTGTGACTGTCATGCTATTATACTGATCTTTGACATCTTATACTCAAGGTAGTAGTCTTATATTCTATAGTATCTCGTGTGTGGCTAGTACTAGACACCTTACTTGTGATGTGACACCAACTGGATATATATATTCTCTCTTGCTCCTGTTATATATATAGTAATTGTGATCTTGTACTCCTGAATCTTAGTATCTCCGGATACTCCTGAGCCCTTGTACACCTAAACCCAGAGTCTCTTATGCTATGTCCCCTGTACCGTGCTTCTAATGCTTGTGATTGTATAATATTATAAATAGACAACTTACATTGGGAAGGGAAAACTGATGGTTTCTGATATAGTTTTCATATTTATGATGGCCATAAAATGTTGTGCTCGGTCACATTCTTGAAAGATCATCTGGAGGCCACCAGTGATTCTGTAGGGTGTACTGGCACCCCTACCCCTCCTGTTCTTTCTCTCCTTCCGGTATGCACAAGTTCTAAGCCTACTCTTATGAGATCTGCGATACCATACTCTTGTTCGGCCAATTAGTAAGTCCTGATACCTAGCGGTACATTCCTGCTCAGTACTAGATACTTCTGGAGCGTTGTCCCTGATAAGTACGAGGCCTATACTAAACACAGTTTGCCGAACTCCATCAATTTTCAAGTAACTTGCTCTCTAATTTGTATATGAGGTATGTCGAATGGGACACATACCGAGGCATACAAATTTGACGAGTCCCTCAATCATAATATAATAATAGGATTGCATTATCAGGTTTTGCATTCGTCGAATTTTAATTCAGATTTCCTATTTTTTGCATTTTATCGATTTTATGCTGTTTTAGCATTATGAGGACAACTCGAGTTGTGTAGACTCAGTCGATGGTGCAATGAGGTATAAGGGGTGTGTGTGTGTGTGTGTGTATATGAGGGTTTCTTGTTTGGATTATCCCCTCGAAGTACTAGCCTGATGAATCCATTAACTGAGTTTGTACAACTAGTTTTGCCCTCATTTGCATTTATTAATATTATTATTACTACTACTATTACTATTATAATTATATTACCTTATTTGCCACTTGTGTAAAATCATGCCCGTGCTATTGTATTAAATCTCCCAACTTGTTTACTTCATGGTTTACATTGCTTGCCCCTGCTTGATGTAATGCTGATGCTATTATATTTAATCTCTTAGCTTACTTGCTCCTGGTTGTATACGGATTCCTTGGTTACCATTTATATTTACTACTTCTTTCTTGCCTACATAACTTGGGTACCCGACATACTTCACGATACATATACATATTGTTCTCTTATTCTGTTACACTGAGGGCAACTCAGGTTGTATAAACTCAGACGATGATGACATGTGGTATATGGTATATACATGAGAGTTTTCTTATTTGGATTATTCTTTCGACGTATCTATCTTATGAATCAAATATCTGAGCATGTACAACTAGTTTTATCCACACTTCTATTTATCGTTTTACTTGATGCCTCAGATCATGCTTGTGTGTGTGCCTGTGCTCACGACATAGTTTTTGACATATGCCTTCCAATTTGATTTATCGTGTCCTTGCTTGTGCACGCCACTTGGACTCATATTTTGTACTCATTGGGTTGCTTTCTAACAACTCTTGGACCTGTATATCTAGATCCTGGAGATGGTGAATTTCCTGTTGCTGATCAGAGTGCGTAGCGGTATCGCAGTAAATCCATCCGGAGTCCTTTTTTTCAGCCCTCCTGGTCTTTTCTCGAGATTCCTTATTGCCGCTCGTGAGCACCTTTTATACTGTTCATTCTTATATATCTACTTGTAATTCATTCTTTTGTGCCTCTTGGTGATGTAATATTTATGTAATATTGGATCACGCTCTGTGATTACAATGTACTTGTAATCTTCTTATTAGAATGTATATTACCACTGTGTTTCTGTACTCTGATTCTTGCGTGTACGGATGCTTATCGTATATATATGAGGGTATTTTCACTTTGCATATATACATCGCAGTAACGTTTCTGTACCCGCGGGATCGGAGCGTTATAGCTCCCGAAGGGATATTCAAACAAGAGACAACCCTTTGCAATGGAACAAATTATGCTTATTGGAAGGTTTGTTTGAGAATCTATATTCAATCATAGATTGAAAAATATTGGGCATGATTGAAGAAGAGTATGAGGCACCAATAAAAGAGGTTGACGGTGTCAAGAAAATCAAACCCTTTTCAAATGGAATGAGAAGGAGTTAGAGTTAGTCGATCTAAATTCTAAACCTCTTAGCATCTAATAAATGGTTTGACCCAAGCCGAGCTCTACAAGGTTATGAATATAACTTGTACAAAAGATTTGTGGGACTACCTTGAAGTTACCCATGAGGGTACAAGTCAAGTGAAAAAAACTAACATTAATATGCTTGTAAAAGGTTTTGAAATATTTTCTATGAAATCTAATGAGGCTATTGATGAATTTTTTAAATAGGTTTAAGGGAATCACAAATGAGCTTCAGCACTTGGGAAGGATGTGACGGAGCCGAGATGAACACAAGATCTTGAGGTCACTCCCTAAGGAATGGAATACTATCATCTGTCCTCTTGAGATGATGCATGATATTAACACTCTAAAATCCAAAGAGCTCATGGGTATTTTGAAAAATGTTGAAATCAAGCTAAAAACTCAACAGTAAAGCGAGGAAGTTAAAGCCTCAAACGCAAGAAGAAAGGGTTTAGCTCTCAAAGGCACTCGGGATGATTTCTCATCTGAAGAAAGTGAATCTCAAGATGATGATGATGATATCAGTCTTGTTGTGAAAAGACCTTTCAAATAGGGAAAGAAGAAATTCTTCCAGAAGAAATCTCAATAGAAGCTGATCTATAGAAAAAAGAAATTTCTTCTACTACTTGTTTTGAATGCAACAAACCAGGACACATGAGAAAGATTGTCCGTTACTTAAGGACAAGTTCAAGAAGATGAAAAAAAAAGAAGACTTTATTTGTTGGTTGGGAGGAATTTGAACTAAGTGACTCGGATGAAGAGCAAAATGAAACAACCAATCTCGGAATGGTGAACAACAATAACTTCATGACTTGTGAAGATGAGGTAGTTTCCGAATTCACAAGTCTTTTTATTTTAAAAGAATTGAAGATGCTTATATTGAATTAGAAAAAGACTTCAAGAAATTGAGTTAGAGATATTCTAATTTTAAGAAAAAACATGCATGTTGTAACTCTAAAATTGAAAGTTGCTCAAGATAATGAAATCACCTAGAGGGGGAGGTGAATAGGTGATGGCTATACTAAGTGACAAATGTTGGCCCGGAGGCCTTCCTCTCTAGTTTTGATGATGATTAACTCATATAGTTATATTTACTAATTATCTTGTGATTTTAGTTACAGATCATTGATCAAGATATTAGTTGGTGATTGCTTCAAAAAGAGGAGTTTGGAAGCCTTCACTTGGTGATTCCCGAGCCCGAGCGTCATGATGATACATAGCCAGGCTCGTTGGATCACGGTTTGGACCGAGTCGACTTGAAGATGAAGATCGTCAAGAAGACTTAGGTATCATAGAGTTTAGTGTGTTTTAGATCCATTTGTAAAGCTTAGTATAGTTGATATGCTCAAGTGCACAACACACACGTTTTATGGTTTTTCGGTTTTTAGTTTAACCGATATGTGTTTTCATGAATAGTTGATCAAAACAAGTTTACTCTGTTTTTATGTATATTAGATGTGCTCTATATACATACATGCTTACATGACTTATACAAACTTATTTTGACTATCCTATTCATGTATTGAAAAATACAAGTTTGATAAAATACAAGTTTTAGTTTTTGGTAAAAATGTTAAAACACAAAAATGGTTTCATATGCTTGATATTTGAGCTAAACTTTTTATCACATGTTTATATATCAATGCAAAATGATAAAACTATTTTTGGATATTTTTACAAGAGATAAAAGATTTTTAGAAATATTTTTAACAAGTGTTTTCTGACCCAGAACTGTGCTGATAGATCAAGCCGGTCGACCGGGCGGTCGACCGATGTGCACAGACTTGTGCACGTCTGCTGGCACAGTGGGCCAGTCGGCCGGGCGGCCGACCGGATCAGAGAGCCTTGCTCTCTGTATCTGGCGGTCGGCCGAGCGGCCGACCGGATCAGAGAGTCTGCTCTCTGTATCTGGGCGGTCGGCCGTGCGGTCGACCGGGTTGCCCCAATGGTCACATTTCTGACCGTTGGCGGTCGGTCGGGCCGGTCGACCGCTAGCCTGTCAGGCTGCCAGATCAGCCTAACGGCTAGTTTTCTATTTGGCCTATATAAACCCCATTTCTTTGGGATTTTGGCTAAGATTTTCTGAGCTAATTTTTCCCCATTCTCTGGTTTTAAAAACAAGTTTTTAAAAGTGTTTAAGAGCTAAAAGATTTCATCTTTATTGTTTTCAAGGGTTTGGAAAATTCAAAGAAAAATAGGTTTTTGGGATATTACTTTAGATCTTCATTTCTCTATCATATTGCAAGTATTTTCCCAAAGATTTTTCTTTGTTATTTGATTTCCAAAAACACCTTATTTTCTACACTTGAGCTTATCTTCTATCCTATTCTATTAGGATCTTTGTTTTTGTGGAAAAGAGAGATTGTTTGTGGTTGAAAGAAATCACTTGTTGTAAACCTTCCTTGTATTTGTGTATCCCTCTTTGGTAGAGGTTGATCGGAGTGGTATTGTTTGGATCCCTCTTCGGTAGAGGTGATTGTGTTGGTTGTTGTTTGGCTACGGGCCTACCCCTCGGTTGTGAGGCGGTGTTTGAAGAGAGGATTTCGGTACTCCTATTGTTGTAACAGATCCTCCTCGGTGGAGGTTCCCTCGGTGGGAGATAGTGGATTGGAAATCCTTCACGGTGGTGAAGGCGGGGATGTAGAGCTAGGGGCTCGAACCTCGAAACATATCTTGTTGTTAGCGTTTGATCCATTGTCTCCTAACTCTCTCTCTCCTTTATTTTGTGCAAAGTATCATTCATATCTTCATATCATTTATTGCTTGTGTTGCCTTGCATATATTCGTATTGCCTATTCATCTTATATGCTTGGTTGTTTGTGTGTGCCTCACTTGTACTTAACCACAAGAGCTTCATATAACACCTCAACCTATATCTAGGGGAATCAAGAGGAGTTAGTCCAGAGCCCTTCACGGGGAATTCGGCTACACTTGTATGTTGTATTAAGTGTGTTGCAATAATAGTTTTTAAGCTTCCGCATTTAGCGCATTTAGTTTCTAGATTAGCATCATCACCTATTCACCCCCCTCTAGGTGATTTACAATTAGTATCAGAGCCTACGCTCCTGATACTTAGGCTTAACATCCTAGGAGTGAGATCCTTGTTTTGCTAATCTTGTTTGTATTTGCTTGTTTGCACACATATAGTTTATACCATGGACTTCATGACCCACCTATGTTTGACCCTTCCAACATTCTTGTTTGGAAGATTAGGATGTCCGTTTTTTTACAAACCCTAGGACATAAGGTTTACATTGCCATTACCAAGGAATCCTACCTTAGTGATAGCAAGCATGTAGGGGCCAATGCACAAGCCCTTGAGGCCATTAGAAGCACGCTTTTAAAAGAATATCTTATGCTTATTTCTAATCTTGATTCCGCCTTTGCAGTGTGGAACAAGTTGACAACTACCACCACCTCCGAGCTTCAAATGCCAATCCAACAAGAGGAGGAGTCTAGTGGAGAATCCGAGCCACAACAATGCTATATGATCCAAGGGAATGACTCCCTTGAGGTACAATCGGAAACTCAACTAGATAGTTTTGATGCTAGTTCTTCGTGTGATGATTATGATGCCCATGCTTTGAATGAAGAACTATCTATTGTTTGTGAAAAATTGATTGAAAAATATAAGGTTTTGAAAAAGAAAAGTCTAGAAATTGAAAAAGAAAATAAATGTTTACATTCTAGACTTAACATTGTTTTGCAAGAGAAGGTTGAGGTCTATAATGAAAGGGATTCATTAGATCTCAATTAGAACTTGCACTTAAAGAAAAAGTTTTTTTGAAAAATAAAAATGATTGTGAAACTCTTTTAAAAATAATGATGTTTTGTCTTCAAAAATTGAATTTGTTTTAAGAGATAATGATTCTTTAAAAAGAGAAATTGATTTTATTACAAAAGAGTTAGAAATTTGTTTAAATAATAACAAATCTTTGAAAAATGATATTTCTTCACATGTTTGCCATGCTAGGGTAGTTCCATCTAAATCACCCATTGCATGCCACACTTCTTCTTTAATTGAAAAAGATATATCCATGCTTAAGAAGAGTGTAGATTGTTTGGGCTCCACTTTGAGCCAATGTGCCAAGAGCCACACACGTTTGGAATCCATGTTTCGCAAGAAACAAATTCCATCTTTTCATGCACACCATACACGGCATACACATGCTCCTCACGGACACCATCATCACATGTATGCTCATGTGTACACTTGTACTCATTGTGGACGTAAGGGCCACCTTACTAGATTTTGCTTTGATAGATTACATGATGTAAATTTAGCAAATAAATTTGTTTGGGTTAGGAATGGTACTAACCCCCATGGACCCAAAAGATTATGGGTACCAAAGACCACCCCTCTTGTTTATGATGTAGGTGTGGGCTCTCGCATGACGTGAGAGTATCGGTACCTTGGAGTGGATGCGTTCCGAGCTTCATGAAAATCAATTGGATGCATCACTTTCAAGGGATGTTTGGTGGGAAGACCACCATGTTTTGGAGACATGGAGAAGTTGCCTCATAGGTTTTGGTAACGGTCTCTTACTCTTTATTATTGTTTACATGCTTTCATATTCATTGTTTATAGCATGTTTTTTATTGTTTGTTGATTATTATGATAATGCCATATTTATTAGATCCTTGACATGCATGTATAGCCCTTTTTGAGACACCCATGTTTAATATGGACTATTATTTTAGTGTTCTCACCATTTGTTTAGCTATCATGTTTATCATAGGTTTATAACATGTGGATTTTCTTAATAATCATGTTTAAGATTTATCATGATGATTTTATCTTGTTTTGATGAAAAAACACCTAGAGGGGGGGTGAATAGGTGTTAGTGCTAATCTAAGAAACTAAATGCAAACTAAGTGCGCTAAATGCGGAAGCTAATGCAAATGTTGCACAAACTTGATACATACAACAAGTGTAGCCGAATTCCCCTTGCGAGGCTCTGGACTAACTCCTCTTGATTCCCCTTGAAATGGGTTGAGGTGCTATGTGAAGCTCTTGTTGGATGAGTACAAGTAAGGCACACACACACAAGCAATCCAAGCAATGTATCCACACACAATTAAGCCAAGCATACAAAGTTATGGAAATATAAAGGAAATGCAAGGCAACACAAGCAAGTTATATAATATGAATGCTATGAAGACTAATGCTTGTATGAGATGAAATGATGCTTGCACAAATTAAAGAGATAGAGTTGAGAGAAATTGGATCAAACGCAACACACAAAATTTGTTTCGAGGTTCGAGTACCCAACTCTACATCCCCGCCTACACCACCGTGTAGGATTTCTCAATCCACTGTAAGGAGTACCAAACTCCTTCTCTCAACAACCACAAAGCCACCGAGGCTATACAACAACACTCCACCTCTACCGAAGAGGGAAACGGCCGTAGCCAAATACAACAAACAACCTCTACGAAGAGGCTCACAACTCACAATCACCCGATCACCTCTACGAAGAGGGATTCACAAATAAAAGGTGTTTACAACAAAGAGGTTTACAACAAACAACCTCAAACACTTCTCTTTCTCTTTCTCTTTCTCTTTTCTTTTTCCACACAAAACAAGATCCTAATAGTTTAGGATAGAAGATATAGCTCAAGTGTGGAAACTATGTGTTTTTGAAAACAAGAACTCAAAGAAAACACTTGGGAAATTTCTTGTAAAAGATAAAGAGTGAAAGCCAATACAAAAATCCCAAATTCCAATTCTTTGATTTTTCCAAACCCAAAAACACAAAGAATAAATCTTGTTAGCACTTAAAACTCTTTAAAACTCTTTAAAACCTTTAGAAAACCAGTATTTTTTCTCTTAAAACCTTGGCCAAAATCCCAAATGAATAGGGTTTATATAGGCCAAACCAGAAAACTAGCCGTTAGGCTGATGTGGCAGTTCTGACAGCCACCGGTCGACCGGCCCGGTCGACCGCCAACGGTCAAAAATGTGACCGTTGGGCAATATCGATCGACCGGCCCGGTCGACCGAAAATTCCAGAGAGCAGAGCTCTCAACTCGGTCGACCGGTCCGGTCGACCGACTACATGTGTCGCCAGCGTGCACGATTGTGCACATCGGTCGACCGACCCGGTCGACCGGCAACTTGGTGCGGTCGACCGGTCCGGTCGACGAACTGGCCTGGCAGGCACAGTGCAGGGTCAGAAAAATAGTGTAAAATATTTTCTAAAAATCTTTTAACACTTCTAAAAAATTCACAAAATTTGTTTTATCATTTTATATTAAAACATACACCTGTGATAAAAATTTCAAGACAATATATCAACATATCAAATTCATTTTGTGTCTTGCAAATTTTATCAAAAACAAAACTTGTATTTTTATCAAACTTGATTTTTCAACACATGAATAGGAATATCAAAATAAGTTTGTTTAGCAAGTTAAACCATGTATGTATAACTAGAATACATCTACTATACATATAAAACATGTAAACTTGTTTTGATCTACTATTCATAAAAACCAAATATTAAATCATAAAACGTGTGTGTTTTGTGTTCACTTGAGCATATCAACTAAACTAAGCTTTACAAATGGATCTAAAACTCTATCTAAACTAGGATACCTAAGTCTTCTTGACGATCATCATCTTCAAGTAGACTTGCTCCAAAACTCCATCCATGGGCAAGACAAAGTGTGAACTTGAAGCTTTGGCCCTGGAATCACCATGAATAGCTTCTAAACTCCTTGTTGAAGCTAATCACCAACTAATATCCTGTTAATGATCTGAAACTTAGAAACACAAGAATATTAGTAAACATAACTACATGAGTGTTGATCATCATCAAAACTAGAGTGGAAGGCCATTGGGCCAACAATCTCCCCCTTTTTGATGATGACAAACTCATGGAGTTATATATATGCATGGATTAAAGTTAAGCTTCAAAAAGCTCCCCCTTAACTCATGCATCACAATAAACATAATAGATATGCAATGAAAGCACATGATACTGAACAAAAGCATGCATCATATCTTATTATTTATCCCTATGCATGAACTTGGTATATGCAAAAACACAATCATGCATATATAAAAACAAAACTCAAATTCTTCTCCCCCTTTTTGTCAATCATCAACAAGGGTAATCAAAACCATAAATAAAACGAGGGGTAAAAAATCTTTCTTCCCCTTTATGTTAATCAAAACAATGCAAACAATGTTCTCCCCCTTTTTGTCTAAAACAAAAAAATCAATAAGGGGTGACTACAAACATGATATCACTTAAAAAAATATGTCAATGAAGCATCTTGATACCAATTGTAATATACCAATTGAAAAAATATTTTACCAATTGAAAAGATTTTACATAGAAACATTGATACCAATTGTAAGAATTGTTCATTTTAAAAACATATAAACAACTTTTAATCATAAAGTGTGGGAGTACAAATACCAATTGAAATACAAAATCATATGAAATACTCATTTTCTTCCCCTTTATGAAATACAAACTAAAGTCATGCATAGTCTTGATAACAATTTAAAAGTAATCAATTTAAACAAATTGAAACTCAAGCACTAGCATAAACACAAACATATATGTATGAAAGATAGATACCAATAGAAATTGATATACTTGAAATTTAAAGCATACATACATACAACATATATGAGTATACAAGAAGATCAAATGATACCAATTGAAAGAGTTCAATGATACCAATTGACATAACAATAAGTTCAAGTGTATACATCATATTATCTACCACCCAATCATAATTCAAGTTTTAAAGATTTTCAATTTAGGGCATACATGAACATGATCTCCCATCCTACCGCCCTTAAGGTAGGGTTTTCAAAGATAGATTTAAAAATGTAGTTTTGTTGAAAATCACTACCAAAATGAAGAACACCGCAACTAGTTAAATGGAAAACTTGTTAACTAGCACGAAATCCTTCAAGTAAGAACAAAAACAAAATAAAATTCACATGATAATCATCACTCTAACCAATAAAGCATAACTCATGAGAAACAAAACATGAGCAATAGATATGAGTGTACAAATAATATGTGAAGATCATAATCATGAAAAATATTTCATTAGCTCAATTATTCCTTAAAACATAATTCCATCAAAAACATGAAAAATCATATAAAACTCCTTATTTAATCTTCAAGGCATATGTATGTCTAATACAAGCTAAAATATACATACATATCCAAAACTCAACGAGTCCACTAAATGAATATTCATGAAGGCACGTGGCTCAAAAGGATGTATATGTATAAGATTAGTTTGAACTAGATGGACATATACATGAAGTTAAACATAAACACATGAAAACTTGAAAATCACGAAAGACTAATTTTCATAACAACAATTTTCAATTCAAGGTATATGTATGATTTGTCAACACAAGAAGTATACATACATATCCCTTAAACACACTTTGAGTCCATAATAGATATTTGCATGAAAGGCAATGACTCAAGGGGTATACATGTATATCTTCAAGTTTGGCAATACAAACATATACATGAAGTGAAAAAACTCATAAAACAAATCCAAAATGGGAATACAAGTTTAGAATGTATGAATCATCAAAACTAGACTATACTAGCACATCTAATGGGTTCAAATAAGCATTCAATTCAAACATATATAGATTTATTTGTGGCCCACTATATGTACAAGTATAAACCTAGTCTTAATGAAAACTAACACTTAAACATATATTCAAAACATTAAGCATCAAAACAAATATAGAAGTCATCATGATAAAGCTAAAACATGATTACTATGTAAATTCACATGTATTAGATTCATGATGTACACTATAGCTTAAACAAAAGTGAGAACACTAAGTATGGGTCAAATAAGCATGTGTGTCTCAAAAACTATACATGTATGTCAAGGATCTAATAAACATGGCATGTACATACTAATCCATAGACAATGAAAAACATGCTATAAAACAAATGAATATGAAGCATGTAAATAATACGGAGTTAGGAATCGTTACAAAACCTAGAAGGCAACTCTCCTTGTCTCCAAAACTTGGTGGTCCTCTCCACATCTCTTCCCTTGAAAGTGATGCATCCATTGATTTCCATGAAGTCCGGAACGCATCCACTCCAAGGTGTCATCACTCTCACGTCATGTGAGAGCCCACACCTACATTAAACAAAGAGGGGTGGTCTTTGGTACCCATCTCTTATTGGGTCCATGGGGGTTAGTCCCTACCCTAACCCAAACAAACTTCTTTGCTAAATTATCAATATTTAATCTATCAAAACAAAATTTAGCAAGGTGGCCCTTACGTCCACAATGTGTACATGTGTACACATGAGCATACATGTGATGGGTGTGTCCGTGAGGAGCATGTGTATGCCGTGAAGGGTGTGCATGCATAAAGGATGGAACTTGTTTCTTTCGAACCAAGGATTCCAAGCGTGTGTGGTTCATGGCACATTGGCTCATAGTGGAGCCCAAACAATCTACCTTCTTCTTTAACATGCAAATATCATCATAATCTTAGAAGAAGAGGTACATGCATAGGTGTGCTAGAATGTGAAGCTACACTAGCATGGCAAACATGTGCATCCATTTTATTTTGCAAAACAATATTTTTCTTTAAGCAAACATTTAAATTATTGGAAATAGAAATAATTTTATTTTTCAAATCAACATTTTCTTTTAAAACAAAATCTACTTTTGAAGACAAGTTCTCATTTTTCTTCAAAAGAACATGGCAATCATTTTTATTTTTCAAAAACTCATTTTCTTTAAGTGCAAGATCAAGTTGAGATTTTAATGAATCCCTTTCATTAGCAATCTCCTCTTTCTCTTGCAAAACAACATCAAGTCTAGCAATCAAATTTTATTTTCATTATTAATGCCTTGACTCTTCTTTTTCAACAAGTTATATTTTTCTATTAACTTTTCACACACAATAGATAGTTCTTCATTTAAGGCATGGGGATCAACATAATCATTTAAAGAACTAGCACAATCATTACTATCTAGTTGAGTTTCCGATTGTACCTCAAGGGAGTCATTCCCTTGGACCATGAAGCATTGTGGATCGGATTCTCCACTAGATTCCTCTTCTTGTTGGATTTGGACTTGAAGCTTGGAGGTGTTGGTGGTTGTTGTCAACTTGTTCCACACTGCAAAAGCGGAATCAAGATTAGAAACACGTAAAAGATATTCTTTAGGTAAAGTGCTTCTAATGGCCACTAGGGCTTGTGCATTGGCCCCTATATGATTGCAATCACCAAGATAACATCTCTTGGTGGCGGCAAGAAAGACATGCAAACCTAGGGTTTTTAGGTACATAGACATCCTATATTTCCAAACATCAATGTTGGAAGGGTCAAAGCTAGGTGGGGTCATGAAGTCCATGGCAAACTATATGTGAATGTGCAAACAAACAAATGCAAATGAGATTAGCAAGCAAATGGATCACTCCTAGGATGTTAAGCCTAAGTATCAGGAGCACTAGCTCTGATACCAATTGAAAAAAACACCTAGAGGGGGGGTGAATAGGTGTTAGTGCTAATCTAAGAAACTAAATGCAAACTAAGTGCGCTAAATGCGGAAGCTAATGCAAATGTTGCACAAACTTGATACAATACAACAAGTGTAGCCGAATTCCCCTTGCGAGGCTCTGGACTAACTCCTCTTGATCCTCTTGAAATGGGTTGAGGTGCTATGTGAAGCTCTTGTTGGATGAGTACAAGTAAGGCACACACACACAAGCAATCCAAGCAATGTATCCACACACAATTAAGCCAAGCATACAAAGTTATGGAAATATAAAGGAAATGCAAGGCAACACAAGCAAGTTATATAATATGAATGCTATGAAAGACTAATGCTTGTATGAGATGAAATGATGCTTGCACAAATTAAAGAGATAGAGTTGAGAGAAATTGGATCAAACGCAAACACACAAATTTGTTTCGAGGTTCGAGTACCCAACTCTACATCCCCGCCTACACCACCGTGTAGGATTTCTCAATCCACTATAAGGAGTACCAAACTCCTTCTCTCAACCACAAAGCCACCGAGGCTATACAACAACACTCCACCTCTACCGAAGAGGGAAACGGCCCGTAGCCAAATACAACAAACAACCTCTACCGAAGAGGCTCACAACTCACAATCACCCGATCACCTCTACCGAAGAGGGATTCACAAATAAAAGGGTGTTTACAACAAAGAGGTTTACAACAAACAACCTCAAACACTTCTCTTTCTCTTTCTCTTTTCTTTTTCCACAAAACAAGATCCTAATAGTTTAGGATAGAAGATATAGCTCAAGTGTGGAAACTATGTGTTTTTTGAAAACAAGAACTCAAAGAAAACACTTGGGAAATTTCTTGTAAAAGATAAGAGTGAAAACCCAAATACAAAAATCCCAAATTCCAATTTCTTTGATTTTTCCAAAACCCAAAAACACAAAGAATAAATCTTGTTAGCACTTAAAACTCTTTTAAAACTCTTTAAAACACTTTAGAAAACCAGTATTTTTTCTCTTAAAAACCTTGGCCAAAATCCCAAATGAATAGGGTTTATATAGGCCAAACCAGAAAACTAGCCGTTAGGCTGATGTGGCAGTTCTGACAGCCACCGGTCGACCGGCCCGGTCGACCGCCAACGGTCAAAAATGTGACGTTGGGCAATATCGGTCGACCGGCCCGGTCGACCGAAAATTCCAGAGAGCAGAGCTCTCAACTCGGTCGACCGGTCCGGTCGACCGACTACATGTGTCGCCAGCGTGCACGATTGTGCACATCGGTCGACCGACCCGGTCGACCGGCAACTTGGTGCGGTCGACCGGTCCGGTCGACCGAACTGGCCTGGCAGGCACAGTGCAGGGTCAGAAAAACAGTGTAAAATATTTTCTAAAAATCTTTTAACACTTCTAAAAAATTCACAAAATTTGTTTTATCATTTTATATTAAAACATACACCTGTGATAAAAATTTCAAGACAATATATCAGCATATCAATTCATTTTTGTGTCTTGCAAATTTTATCAAAAACAAAACTTGTATTTTTATCAAACTTGATTTTTCAACACATGAATAGGAATATCAAAATAAGTTTGTTTAGCAAGTTAAACCATGTATGTATAACTAGAATACATCTACTATACATATAAAACATGTAAACTTGTTTTGATCTACTATTCATAAAAACCAAATATTAAATCATAAAACGTGTGTGTTTGTGTTCACTTGAGCATATCAACTAAACTAAGCTTTACAATGGATCTAAAACTCTATCTAAACTAGGATACCTAAGTCTTCTTGACGATCATCATCTTCAAGTAGACTTGCTCCAAAACTCCATCCATGGGCAAGACAAAGTGTGAACTTGAAGCTTTGGCCCTGGAATCACCATGAATAGCTTCTAAACTCCTTGTTGAAGCTAATCACCAACTAATATCCTGTTAATGATCTGAAACTTAGAAACACAAGAATATTAGTAAACATAACTACATGAGTGTTGATCATCATCAAAACTAGAGTGGAAGGCCATTGGGCCAACAGTTTGATGTTTTGAATATATGTTAGATGTTAGTTTTCATTAAGATTAGGATTTCTACTTGTGCATATAGTGGGTCACAAATAAATCTATATATGTTTGAGCTCGAATGCTTATTTGTTCCCATTAGATGTGCTAATATAGTCTAGTTTTGATGATTCATGCATTTTAAACTTGTATTCCCATTTTGGTTTTGTTTTATGATCATGTGTTTTCATTTCATGTATATGTCTATTTTGCCAAACCTTAAGTTATACATGTATACCCCTGAGTCATTTGCCTCTAATGCAAATCTATACATATGGACTCAATCGTGTTTAGGGATATGTATGTATACTTTTTGTGTTGACAAATCATACATATACCTTGAAATAAAATTAGTTTTAATGAAAATTTAGTTTTTCATGTACTCATGTGTTTATATTTAACTTCATGTATATGTCCATTTTTATCCAAATTATTGTTATACATATACATCCTTTGAGCCACGTGCCTTCATGCATATATCTTTGTGGACTCGTTGTGTTTGGATATGTATGTATACTTTAATTTGTATAGGATATACATATACCTTGAAGATTAATAGTTTTGATGATTTTTATGTTTTCATGTTTCAAGGAATATTGAGCTTATTGTCCATCTTTCATGATCATGTTCTTCACATTGTATTTGTACACTCACATTTATTGTTTACTCATGTATTTGTTTTCTGAGTCATTTTATGCTTAATTGATTATGAGTGTTTGACTAACTTGTGGATTTCATGTTTTCATGAAAAATATTTTTGTTTTATTTCTTGCTTAAAAGATTTCGTACTAGTTAACAAGTTTTTTCATTTAACTAGTTCGTATTCTTCATTTTGGTAGAGTTTTAAACACACTTTATTTTTCAAATCTATTTTTGAAAACCCCTACCAGGTGGTTGGATGGGAGATCATGCTCATGTATGCCTTATATTGAAAATTATTTTAAACTTGAACATGATTGGGTGGTAGTTATATGATGTATACACTTGATCATTATTGTTGTTTCAATTGGTGTCATTGAATTCTTTCAATTGGTATCAATTTTGAGCTTTCTTGTATACTCATATATGTTTGTATGTATGTATGCTTTCAATTTCAAGAATATCAATTTCAATTGGTATCTATTTTCCATACATATATATGTTTGTGTTTATGCTAAGCTTGAGCTTCAACTTTGTTTCAATTGATTCAATTTTCAATTGGTATCTTATTTGAAGCTTATGCATGTGTTTTGTTGGTATTTCATAAAAGGGGAGAAAATTCGATTTTCATATTTACAATTGGTATTTGTATTTTCACTCCCTTGCTTCATGATAGAAAATAAAAATTTTAAATTGATATCATATACTTAAAAAAGAAAATAACTCTCTTTTGATATCAAGATGTTTATTTTTTTTTAAAAAATTGGTATCTCAAATTTAGTTTTAAAGAGAAATTCAAATGTTTTGATTTGTATTGCCTATATGCAAGGAGAGCTTAACATCTCTTCTACATATAGATTCATGTTGAGTGTATCTTGTATGAGAAGAGCTTGACAATCTCTTTTTTATGTGATACACGTGTGTAGGGGAAGCTTTACATCTCCTCTTATGCATTGCATAGTGTATGTTATGTGAATTAGGGCTTGTCATCCCTCCTTCATGTAATGTATCTATGTAGGGAAGCTTCACATCTTCCTCTTCATGAATGTATATTGCATATACCATTTGTTGATTGATCCATGTTTACTTTCAATTGGTATCAAGATGCTACTTTGACATATTTTCAATTGATTCCTTAATTGATTGTCACCCCTATTTGGTTTTGTTTTTTGTTTTAGACAAAAAGGGGAGAACATTGTCTTTATTAACCCTTTTATTGATTCATTGTTTCGAACAAAAAAGGGGGAGAAAAATTTATTGATTTAGTTTTGATTTTACCCTTTATTGATGGTGATTCTTTGTATTAAAAAGGGTGAGAAGATTATTGTTTTATTTTGGTTTTACCCCTTTATTGATGATTGACAAAAAGGGGGAGAAAGATTTTGAGTTTGATATATGCATATTTATGTTTTGCATATATTAAATTTAATTTAGTTTAATTTTAATCGGTATCTAGGCATGTTTTGTTTTTGAACATTTCATTGGTATCTAGAGCCTTTTTATTGTTTATACATATCTATGCATGTTTCATGTTTCATATATATCATTGCATATTTATGTTTATTGTTTATGCATGAGTTAAGGGGAGCTTCTTTGAAACTTAACTTTAATCCATGCATATATAACTGTTGGCCAAAGGCCTTCCACTCTAGTTTTGATGATGATTAACTCATGTAGTTATGTTTACTAATAGTCTTGTGTTGTCTAAGTTTCAGATCATTAACCAAGATATTAGTTGGTGATTAGCTTCAACAAGGAGTTTAGAAGCTTTTCATGATGATTCCAGGGCCAAACCGTCAAGATCACACATTGCCTAGCCCATGGATGGAGTTTTGGAGCAAGTCAACTTGAAGATGAAGATCATCAAGAAGACTTAGGTATCCATAGTTTAGTTAGTGTGTTTAGATCCATTTGTAAAGCTTAGTATAGTTGATATGCTCAAGTGCACAACACACATTTTCATGTTCTGGATTTGTTTTCATGAATAGTAGATCAAAATAAGTTTACTTTATTTCTATGTATATATAGATGTATTCTAGATATACATACATGCTTTAACTTGCTAGACAAACTTATTTTGATATTCCTATTCATGTATTGAAAAATCAAGTTTGATAAAAATACAAGTTTAGTTTTTGATAAAATTTGCAAGACTCAAAAATGAATAGATATGATTAATATATGTCTTGAAATTTTTTATCACAAGTTTGTGTTTCCATATAAAATGATAAAACTATTTTTGGTGATTTTTAGAAGTGTTAAAAGATTTTTATAAAATAATTTTTCCTGTTTTTCTGACCCAGGTTTGTGCTGACAGGCTTGTCGGTCGACCGTATGGGTCGACCGCACCAAGGGCCGGTCAACCCGTAGGGTCGACCGACGTGCACAAACTTGTGCACGTCTGGCAGACACAAACTCGGTCGACCGTACGGTTCGACCGGGTCTGAGAGCTCTGCTCTCTGTTTGTTTGGGTCGACCGGGCAGTCGACCGCTGCAGAGAGTTCTGCTCTCTGTTTGTTTCGGTCGACCGGGCCGGTCGACCGCTGTTGCCAACGGTCATATTTCTAACCGTTGGCGGTCGACCGGGCCGGTCGACCGTTGCCTGTCAGAACTGCCAGCTCAGCTCTAACGGCTAGTTTTGTATTGGGGCTATATATACCCCATCTCTTCATAGTTTTTGTACAAGATTTTGATGCAAAATTTCCTGACTATTTCTAGTGTTTTAAAAGAGTTTTCAAAAGAGTTTTTAAGTGCAAAAAGATTCATCTTTATTATTTTAAGTGTTTTATTATTTTTCAAAGAAAAATAGGATTTTGGGAATAGATTCTGTTCTTCATTTCTATATCAATTTGCTATTTTCCCAAAAGTTTTTCTTTGATCAAAACACTTAGTTTTTCCATACTTGAGCTATATCTCTTTCCTAAACTATTAGGATCTCTGTTTTGTGGAAAGAGAAAAGAAGAGAGAGTTTTGAGGTTGTTGTTGTAACCTCTAAGTTGTACACCCTTATTCTTGTCGTATCCCTCTTCGGTAGAGATGATCGGGTGATTGGTTTGTATCCCTCAAGTGTGAGGTGATTGAGATTGGTTGTGAGCCTCTCGGTAGAGGTGTTGTTGTTGTTGTTGTATTGGCTACGGCCTACCCCTCGGTTGTGAGGTGGTTTTTTGAGAGAGGAGTTAGTTACTCCATTGTTGTAAAAATCCTCTTCGTAGAGGTTCCCTCGTGGGAGATAGTGGATTGGAAATCCTACACGGTGGTGTAGGCGGGGATGTAGAGCTAGGGGCTCGAACCTCGAAACATATCCGTGTGTTTGCGTTTGATCCAATTTCTCTCAACTCTCTCTCTTATTTATTTGTGCAAAGCATCATACATAACATCATATCATATTTGCTTGTGTTGAGCATTATTCTTTCATAGCATATTATATACATTGCTTGTGTTGCCATTGCATACTCCATATTGTTATATCCTTGATTGCTTGGAATGATTGTGTGTGCACATTGCTTGGATTGCTTGTGTGTGTGTGCCCAACTTATACTCATCCAACAAGAGCTTCACATAGCGCCTCAACCCATTTCAAGGGGAATCAAGAGGAGTTAGTCCAGAGCCTCGCAGGAGAATTCGGCTACACTTGTTGCATTGTATTAGTTTGTGCAAATTTGCATTAGCTTCCGCATTTAGCGCACTTAGTTTTGCATTTAGTTTTAGATTAGCACTAACACCTATTCACCCCCCTCTAGGTGTTCCTTTTCATTGGTATCAGAGCTAGTGCTCCTGATATTTAGGCTTAACATCCTAGGAGTGAGATCCATTGCTTGCTAATCTATTGTTTGCATTTGCTTGTTTGCACACATATAGTTTACCATGGCCTTCATGACACCACCTATGTATGACCCTTCCAACATTCATGTTTGGAAAATTAGGATGACCGTTTATTTACAAACCCTAGGTCATAAAGTTTACCTTGCCATTACCAAGGAATCCTTCCTTAGTGATAGCAATCATATAGGGGCCATGCACAAGCCCTAGAGGCCATTAGAAGAACATTACCTAAAGATTATCTTATGTGTGTTTCTAACCTTGATTCCGCTTTTGCAGTGTGGAACAAGTTGACAACAACCACCACCACCTCCGAGCTTCAAGTGCAAATCCAACAAGAAGAGGAATCTAGTGGAGAATCCGATTCTCAATGCTTCATGGTCCAAGGGAATGACTCCCTTGAGGTACATTCGGAACCCCACTTAGATTGTGATGATAGTGCTAGTTCTTCATGTGATGATAATATTGATTCTCATACTTTAAATGAAGAACTTTCTATTGTTTGTGAAAAGTTAATAGAAAAATACAAGATTTTTGAAAAAGAAAAGTCTAGATATTGAAAAAGAAAATAAAGTTTGCATTCTAGACTTGATTGTGTTTTGCAAGAGAAGGTTGAGGTCTATAATGAAAGGAATGCATTAAGATCTCAATTAGATCTTGCACTTAAAGAAAATGAATTTTTAAAGTCTAAAAATAATTGTGAAACAATTTGAAGAAAAATGAAAACTTATCTTCAAAAATTAATTTGTTTTAAAGAGAATGTTGTTTAAAAAACAAATTATTTCCATTTCAAATGATTTAGATGTGTGTTTTAAAGAAAAATGTTGTTTTGAAAAATAAGATTGATGCACATGTTTGCCATGCTAGTGTAGCCTCTTCATCTAGTCTACCTAATGCATGTACCTCTTCTTCTAAGATTAATGATGATATTTGTATGTTAAAGAAGAGAGAGTAGATTGTTTGGCTCCACTATGAGCCAATGTGCCATGAACCATCACGCTTGGAAACCTTGGTTCGAAAGAAACAAGTTCCATCCTTTATGCACACACCCTCCACGGCATACACATGCACCACACGGACACCATCAACACATGTATGCTCATGTGTACACATGTACACATTGTGGCCGAAAAGACCATCTTGCTAATTTTGCTATGATCGTTTACATGTTGAGAATTTAGCAAAGAATTTGTTTGGGTTAGGGAAGGGACTAACCCCCATGGACCCAACAATGTGGGTACCAAAGACCACCCCTCCTATTTTTTTGATGTAGGTGTGGGCTCTCACATGACGTGAGAGTGATGACACCTTGGAGTGGATGCGTTCCGTGCTTAAAGGAATCAATTGGATGCATCACTTTCAAGGGAAGATTTGGTGGAGATGACCACCATGTTTTGGAGACTAGGAGAGTTGCCTTCTAGTTTTGGTAACAATTCTTAACTCCTTATTATTGTTTACATGCTTTCATATTGATGTTTTATAGCATGTTATCATTGTCTTTGGATTATTATGTAAATGCCATGATTATTAGATCCTTGACATACATATATAGTATTTGATACACACATGCTTGCATGAACCCATTCTTAGTGTTCTCACTTCTGTTTAAACTATAATGTACATCATGAATCTAATACATGTGAATTTACATAGTAATCATTGTCTTAGTTTATCATGATAATTTTTATCTTGTTTTTGATGCTTCATGTTAAGATTACTTGTTTAGATGTTAGTTTTCATTAAAACTAGGATTTATACTTGTACATATAGTGGGCCACAAATAAATCTATATATGTTTGAGTTGAATACTTATTTGAACCCATTAAATGTGTTAGTATAGTCTAGTTTTGATGATTCATACATTTCAAACTAGTATTCCATTTTTTGATTTGTTTTATGAGTTTTCACTTCATGTACATGTTTGTATTGCCAACTTTAAGATATACATGTATACCCCTTGAGTCATTTGCCTTTCATGCAAATCTATATATGGACTCAATTGTGTTTAGGGATATATATGTATACTTGTTTGTTGGCCCAATGGCCTTCACTCTAGTTTTGATGATGATCAACACTCATGTAGTTATGTTTACTAATATCTTGTGTTTCTAAGTTTCAGATCATTAACAGGATATTAGGTTGGTGATTAGCTTCAACAAGGAGTTTAGAAGCTATTCATGGTGATTCCAGGGCCAAAGCTTCAAGTTCACACTTTGTCTAGCCCATGGATGGAGTTTTGGAGCAAGTCTACTTGAAGATGATGATCGTCAAGAAGACTTAGGTATCCTAGTTTAGATAGTTTTTTAGATCCATTTGTAAAGCTTAGTTTAGTTGATATGCTCAAGTGAAACACAAAACACACACGTTTTATGATTTGATATTTGGTTTTATAATATTTGATCAAAACAAGTTTACATATGTTATATGTATAATAGATATTTTCTATTATACATACATGCTTTAACTTGGTAAACAAACTTATTTTGATATCCCTATTCATGTTTTGGAAAATCAGTTTGACAAAATACAAGTTTTTGCTTTTGATAAAATTTGCAAGACTCAAAAATGAATTGATATGTTGATATATGGTCTTGAAATTTTTATCACATGTTTATGTTTTAACATAAATGATAAAACAAGTTTTTATGGAATTTTCAGAAATGATAAAAGATTTTATAAAATATTTTTCCCAGAATTTCTGACCTGGTTTTGTGCTGACAGGCTGGTCGGCCGACCGGGAACGGTCGACCGCACCAAGGGCCGTCGACCGATCCGTCGACCGACGTGCACAGACGTGCACGTCGTTAGGCACAGTGGACGGTCGACCGGGCCGGTCGACCGGGTCTGAGCTCTGCGCTCGGTTTATTTCGGTCGACCGGGCCGGTCGACCGCCGTTGCCCAACGGTCACATTTTTGACCGTTGGCGGTCGACCGGGCCGGTCGACCGGCAGTTGGTCAGACTGCCACATCAGCCTAACGGCTAGTTTTTCCTAGGGGCTATATATACCCATTTCTCCATTGTTTTGAACAAGAATTTTTGAGCTAAAAATTTTCAGTTTTCTAAAGAGTTTAAAAGAGTTTTTAAAAGAGTTTTTAAGTCAAAAAGGTTTCATCTTATTGTTTTTGGGTTTTTGAAAAATCAAAGAAAAATAGGTTTTTGGGATTTTTGCTTAGATCTTCAATTCTATCATATTGCAAGTATTTTCCCAAAGATTTTTCTTTGTTGCTTGTTTCCAAAAACACTTGTTTTAACACTTGAGCTATATCATCTATCCTAAATATTAGGATCTGTTTTGTGGAAAAAGAAAGAAAGAGAAGTGTTTGAGGTTTTTGTTGTAAACCTCATTGTTGTAAATACCCTTATATTTGTGAATCCCTCTTCGGTAGAGGTGATCGGGTGATTGTGTTGTGGATCCCTCTTAGGTAGAGGTGATAGTGTTTGGTTGGAGCCTCTTCGGTAGAGGTGTTGTGGTTGTAGTTGGTGTATTTGGCTACGGCCTAACCCTCGGTTGTGAGGAGGTTTGTTGTTGAGAGAGGAGTTTGGTACTCCTAGTGTTGTAAGAAATCCTCTTTGGTAGAGGTTCTCTCGGTGGGAGTTGAGATAGTGGAAATCCTACACGGTGGTGTAGGCGGGGATGTAGAGCAAGGTGCTCGAACCTCGAAACAAATCTCGGTTTTGCGATTGCTCCCATTGTCTCTCTTACTCTCTCTCATTTACTTTGTGCAAAGCATCATACTTATCATCATATCATATTTGCCTGTGTTGAGCATAATTCATATTGCCATATCTTATTGCTTGTGTTGCCTTGCATTATTTCATATTGCTATATCCTTGATTGCTTGGCTTGATTGTGTGTGCACATTGCTTGGATTGCTTGTGTGTGTGTGCCTAACTTATACTCATCCAACAAGAGCTTCACATAGAGCCTCAACCCATTTCAAGGGGAATCAAGAGGAGTTAGTCCAGAGCCTCGCAAGGGAAATTTGGCTACACTTGTTGTATTGTATTAGTTTGTGCATAATTTGCATTAGCTTCCGCATTTAGCGCACTTAGTTTGCATTGAGTTTCTTAGATTAGCAATTACACCTATTCCCCCCCTTCTAGGTGTTTTCAGGGTATCAACAGAGCTAGTGCTCCTGATACTTAGGCTTAACATCCTAGGAGTGATCCATTTGCTGCTAATCTCATTTGCATTTGTTTGTTTGCACATTCATATATAGTTACCATGGACTTCATGACCCCACCTAGCTTTGACCCTTCCACATTGATGTTTGAAGTATAGGATGTCCATGTACCTAAAGACCCTAGGTTTGCATGTCTTCCTTGCCGCCACCAGAGATGTTATCTTGGTGATGGTAATCATATAGGGCCAATGCACAAGCCCTAGAGGCCATTAGAAGCACTCTTCCTAAAGATTATCTCTTATGTGTTTCTAACTTTGATTCCGCCTTTGCAGTGTGGAACAATTGACAACACCACCACCTCCAAGCTTCAATTGCCAATCCAAGAAGAGGAATCTAGCGGAGATCCGAGCCACAACAATGCTATATGGTCCAAGGGAATGACTCCCTTGAGATACATTCGGAATCTCAACTAGATAGTAATGATTGTGCTAGTTCTCAAATGATTAGTTGATCCCCATGCCTTAAATGAAGAACTTTCTATTGTTTGTGAAAAACTAATAGAAAAATATAACTTGTTGAAAAAGAAAAGTCTAGAAATTGAAAAAGAAAATAAGTTTTTGCATGCTAGACTTGACAATGTTTTGCAAGAGAAGGTTGAAGTCTATAATGAAAGGTTCATTGAGATCTCAATTGGAACTTGCACTTAAGGAAAATGAATTTTAAAGTCTAAAAATGATTGCCATGCTATTTTTAAAGAAAAATGAAAACTTGTCTTCTAGAGTTGATTTGTTTTAAAAGAGAATGTTGTTTTGAAAAACAAATCATTTCTATTTCCAATGATTTAAATGTTTGCTTAGAGAAAATATTATTTTTGCAAAATAAGATTGATTCTCATGTTTGCCATGCTAGGGTAGTTTCACCTAAATCACCATTGCATGTTCCACTTCTTCTATGCTCGAAAATGATATAAAATTTGTTAAAGAAGAAAATGGATTGTTTAGGCTCCACTATGAGCCAATGTGCCATGAACCACTCACGATTGGAAACCTTAGTTCGAAAGAAACAAGTTCCAACTTCTATGCATGCACAACCCTCCACGGCAGACACATGCTTCACACGGACACCATCACACGTATGCTCATGTGTACACATGTACACATTGCGGCCGAAAAGGCCATCTTGCTAAATTTTGCTATGATCGTTTACATGTTGAGAATTTAGCAAAGAAATTTGTTTGGGTTAGAAATGAGACTAACCCCATGGACCCAATAAGAGATGGTACCAAAGACACCCCTCCTATTATTTTTGATGTAGGTGTGGCTCTCACATGACGTGAGAGTGATAGCACCTTAGAGTGGATGCGTTCCGGACTTGCATGGAAATCATTGGATGCATCACTTTCAAGGGAAGATTTGGTGGAGATGACCACCATGTTTTGGAGACAAGGAGAGTTGCTTTCTTGTTTTTTGGTAACAATCCTTTACTCCCATTTATTGTTTACATGCTTTTCATGTTTTAAGTTTATAGCATGTTTTTGATGTCTATGGATTAGTATGTTCATTCCATGTTTATTAGATCCTTGACATACATGTATAGTATTTGAGACACATATGCTTATATGAACCCATATTTAGTGTTCTCACTTTTGTTTAAGCTATAATGTACATCATGAATCTAATACATGTGAATTTACATAGTAATCATGTTTTAATTTTATCATGATGACTTTTTATTTTGTTTTGATGCTTCATGTTTGAATATATTTAGATGTTTGTTTTTATTTAAGACTAGTATATACTTGTACATAGAGTGGGCTACAATAAATCTATATATGTTGAGCTTGATTGCTTATTTGAACCCATTAGATGTGCTAGTATAGTCTAGTTTTTGATGATTCATACATTTCAAACTTGTATTCCATTTTGGAATTGTTTTATGATTGTGTGTTTCACTTCATGTATATGTTTGTATTGCCAAACTTTAAGATATACATGTATACCCCTTGAGTCATTTGCCTTTCATGCAAATCTATATTTGGACTCAATTGTGTTTAGGGATATGTATGTATACTTCATGTTTGACAATTCATACATATACCTTGAAATGAAATTTGTTGTGATGAAAATTTAGTTTTTCATGTTTCGTGTATTTATCTTTTAACTTCATGTATATGTCCATCTAGTTCAAACTAATCTTATATATATACATCTTTTTGAGCCACGTGCCTTCATGAATATACATTTAGTGGACTCGTTGAGTTTTTGATATGTATGTATATTTTTTAGTTTGTATTAGATATACATATGCCTTGAAGATTAAATAAGGATTTTATATGATTTTTCATGTTTTGATGGAATTATGTTTTAGGAATAATTGAGCTTAATGAAATATTTTTCATGATTATGATCTTCACATATTATTTGTACACTCATATCTATTGCTCATGTTTTGTTTCTCATGAGTT